>JAVSCE010016249.1:0-110847 GCA_032199065.1 Smutsia gigantea | reverse complement strand
CATTATTCCATCGTGGCTTGCAGCTTTGCCTTCATGAAACTGGTCAATAGCCATCTAGTCTCTTTTGACTTGTTGACATTTTCCTTGCCAGGGCCCTAAGGATTTTTTATGTGTTCTAAGAATTTATAATTCTTAAACTTTTCTCCTCCTGTACCTTCATGTGAGGGGATGACACCTTTTATCTAATAAGCTTAAATGTGTTTCTAATCCATTCTCTGAAGAAGTACAGCTACAGAAGCCAGGACATAGGGCAAAACATGTCCCATAAATCTTGAATGTGCTCAGTTTGTCCCTTATTTTAGTGAGAACTAACAAATTATAAATGTTGTCACTTGTAGTTTTAAAGTAACTGTATAGTGCAAAGTGGATCCAAGAGATTATAAATTCACATATATGTAATCAGCCATTTTATTAGCTATAGAATAGTAAAATTGACCAGTTTCCTACAGATCCTTCAGCTGTGTATCAGGTTCTTATTTTGTAAGCTCTTTCACCATAATGCCACAGTGAGATCAGATGTACAAAGAAGGGGTACGTTTCCTGGTTTCCCAGCATATTCTGCTCCACAGAGATTTCATTGTTGTCAAAGAAACACTAAAGAAAAGCTTCTTAAAAACAAAAAAAATTTCTGAAGGCTCTTTTATCTGAATCTTCTGTATAGTTAAGACAATGTATAGTTTAAATTAAGCTTAAATACTTTAGATATTAATATGGGTTCATGACATTAGTTTGTCTTTGGAATGAGTTTTTTATTTAAATTCTAACTTTTTACCATTCAGATTGTGCTCTTGCTGACCATGCAAAAATCTAATTATTTCAAAAGTATGAGCCCTTTGTTATTTGTTTCTCCTCTGTGTTTTGTTATGTCAATTTGAGTAGGCATATTAGTATATTAAGGGAAGGTTTTACCATTTTCACCAAATCTATGCATGGAGACATCACAGTGTCAGAAATTTAATTTCAACACTTTCCAAATTTTCTGACCTATTGATTTTCTTTCTTTATCTCTATCTTTCTCTGTTGCTAGATACACCAGTAAAGGTATATTTTCTTCATATTCCTTAAAGTTTTTATGTCTATAGCCCCAATATTTTTTCTAGCCATGGTAAGAACTGAGGAGATAAAAATATAAATGGGTAGGACCTGCCAAACTTTCTCAGTGTATTATATTCTGTAATTTCTACTGCTTGGATTATTAATTAATATGTCATCAATGCCATCTTGTAAACTTTTTTTCAAATCATCTCTGTTTCAGCATTTAGCCTCAGTTTAGCCAGTAACAATATAAAGAAAGTCTCCATGTTAGCTGAAGTCTCTTTAACTGCAAATACCCTTTCTACTTACTGACGGGCTAACCCTAACTCTAACCCATAAGGATTTTTACATGTAAAAAATAAAAACCTAATATAAGGGAAGGAGAGAAATAGTTTCACTTTCTTTTTTATTTGCAAAAGTTAACAATCATTAAGTATGCTGCATCCTTACTCTTCATATGTAACTTTGCTTAAGGAAATGGTAAGAGCCTAAAGAGATAATTAAGACCTCAAAGTTCCATGTCAGCTCATGAATCTACTATATACATTTGAGGCTCAACATTTAAATAGTCTAAAAGAACTTATTATGTTTTCTAATATATCAATTAACATCTATTCAGAGGTCTGTAGGTCTAGCCTATATACTGGGAAATATTGCCTCTTTAAATTTAAGTTTATAAATAAACAGTATTATCTCTACATATACATCATTTTCTACCCCAAGATATCTCTTCCTGTAAGACTAAAACAGTATCACATGGAACACAAAGAGACCACCAAAAAAGTGTATCAGCTAATTTAAAAATAGTCTTTTTGTATAAGCATCTATCAGTTTTAGAGAGATAAAAGACATATAGCCGACATCAACAGGCCTCAAATATTAAAAAGTCAACATGACAGTACTAGACCTGAGGAAATGTGCTTAAAATGACCCACGTCTTTGTCTACTTTCCACTGTAGCCTAAGTGATCATCATCTAAACTAAGGGTCAGCAAACCATGGCTTGCCAGCCAAATCCAACCCAAGAATGTTTTTTCAGTTTTAAATCATTGAAAAAAAACTCAAAAGAAGAATAGTATTATGTAACACTTAAAAATATATGATATTCAAATTCAAATTTCAGTGTCCATAAATGTTTTATTGAAACACAGCCAAACTCATTTGTTTATGTACTGTCTGACTGCTTACACTCAGCAGTGGCAAAATTGAGTAGTTGCAAAAGAATATATGGCTTGTAAAGCCTAAACTATTAACTGTGTGATTCTTCACAGAAAGTTTGCAGACCTTTGGTCAAAACAATGATAGTTTATAATTTTACTTCTCTATTTAACACTCCTTAGCAGCTTCGTATTGCCTTTGGGATACATTCTAACTCCTTAATATAGCATCTAAGGCCTCTCCAATCTCACCTCTGTTTTCCAGCTACATCAGTTTTCTTTCACTCCTTATTTCATCTAGACCACATTAAGGGTTTATCCTTACCACAAATCAGCCTAGTCCAGCAAGGTGTTATGGAAAATAAATGAAATTTGGTTCAGAAGTTCCCTTCAAGGTCAGTAATTTCGGATTTTTTTAAATGTAAATGACAATAATGTACCTATTCAGAAGTTGTTTTTGAGTCTCACTGGGATTAATGTATTGAAAATACTTTATAAACTGGGAAGTACTATGCAGATATCATGTGTTATTACTATCAAGACAGGAAACTTGTTATTACATGGCTATTACAAGAAATAACAAAGGTCTGCAATGGGGCCTAAATTATACAAATATAAAGGAGAAGGTATTTTGTAATCAAAATCAGTATGGTTTAGCAAGCCCTTAGATGAAAAAGAAATATTCTGATTATAAGAATAAGAATAAATAATACTTATTATAAGAATAAGAATAAATAATATAATAAAAAGAAAATATCATACAGTATAGAGAACAAAGTAAATATCACTTCAAATCTTCCTATCCAGAGATAAACATCCTTTAAAATACTTCTCTATGTGAATATACACATACACTATACTTTTTGTTGATAACTTGTTTATTTTTTCATTCAACAATGTGATATGGACAGCTTCATGTATCAATAAATATGTCTATATGATTAATGTTTACATTGTATTCCATTTTATGGGTGGTAATGACCTGAAAACAGGCATATGGACCAATGGAACAGAATAAAGAGCCCAGAAATGATCCCATGCATATATGGTCAAATAATCTTTAAGAAGGGCACCACAAACACACAGTGGGAGGAGGATAGTCTCCCCAATAAATGGTGGCTGGAAAACTGGATATCTACATGCAAAAGAATGACACGGGACTCCTCTATCTTGCACCACGCACAAAAATTAACTCAAAATAGATTAAAGATTGAAATGTAAGACTTGAAACCATAAAACTCCTGGAAGAAAACATGAAGAAAAAGTTCCTTCACATTAGTCTTGGCAGTGTTTTTTGTTTGTTCTTTTGTTTTTTTGATAAGATACCAAAAGCATAGACAACAAAAGCCACAATAAGTAAGTGGGACCGCATCACACTAAAAAACTTCTTCACAGCAAAGGAAACCATCAAAAAAAGTGAAAACACAGTTTGTGGAATGGGAGAATATATTTGCAAATGATATACCTGACAAGGGGTTAATATGCAAAATATGTAAAGAACTTATACAACTTAGCAAAAAACAAACAATTTGAGTAAAATATGAACAAAGGATGTGAAGAGACGTTTTTCCAAAGAAGACATACAAATGGCCAACATGAAAAAGTATTCAACATCACAAGTGATTAGGGAAGTGCAAATCAAAACCACAGTGAGACATCACCTCATGCCTGTTAGGATGGCTTTTATCAGAGAAAATTACAAATATTGTCAAGGATGTGAGGAAAAGGGAGCTCTTGTACACTGTTGGTAGGATTGTAAATTGGTAGAGCTGTTATGAAAAATATGGAGATTCCTAAAAAAATTAAAAATAGAACTACCATTTGATCCAGCAATTTCACTTCTGGGTATTTATATGAAGAAAATGAAACCAGTATTTCAAAGAGATATCTGTACCCCTGTTTTATTCACACTAGCCAAGATACAGAAACAGCCTGTGTTCATTGACAGATGAACGGATAAAAAAATGTGTTGTATGTGTATACGATGAAATATTATTCAGCAAAAAAAAATGAAGGAAACCTTGCCATTTGCTACAGCATGGATGAACTTGGAGGGCATTACGCTAAGTGAAATAAGCCAAACAGGAAAAGACAAATAGTGTATCAGTTGCATCTGGAATCTTAAAAAGAAAAAGCTCATAGAAATGGAGAATAGAATGGTGGTTGCCAGGGGCTGGTTAAGGCACTTTGTGCCCTGTTTTTAACATCTTTTACTATGACTGAGGTCTTGAAAATATTCTCCTTTTTTAAATCTTTTAGAAGTTTATTATTTTAATCTTAACATTTAAACCTACAATCTACCTCTACTGATCTTTTTTGGGTATGACTCAAAATTTGTTTTATATATATATCCAGTTGATCTATGACTATTTATTGACCACCTCTAACATAAATTGGGATATAGGCCTACTAATAGAGTCTGTATCCTTGCACCAATACAAGACTTTTAATCAATATTTATATCCAGTAGTTTAAGTCTTCTACCTTTATTTAAATATGTTATTATTCCAACTCTTTTGATAGATACTAAAGAACGAGTTTTTCAGCCTTTGTTTTCTATTGTATGCATTCAAGAGTGTAATTTCCATTCAAGCATGGCTTTGACAGCATTCTGATAATTTTTTAGGTCATATTTTTTCATTATCATTCAGCTCAAAATATTTCTAACATTCCTGTTGTGAATTCTTCTTTGACCATGATTTCTTAAAAGTATATTTCCTAATTTCAAACAATGAAGTATTTTCTAGGAAGACACACACATACATATACACACACCTTAATCTATTCTATATCACATCAACCCTTTGAAATCTGATGAAACTTTTTTATGACTCATTATATGGTCAATTGTAAAATTTCCATGCGCACTGAAAAGAATGTGTACTCTGCATTTTACAGTTATTGGCTGTACAGTGTTCTATATAAAATCAAGTTTGTTGGTCATGTTGTTCAATTCTTCTGTATTTTCACTGAGACTGGTATACTAAAATTTTCCATTGTTATTGTAGACTTGTCTGTCTTTTTTGTTTTAAGACTGTAATGGGGTACTGCTAATTTAGAACTGTTATATTTTCTTGATATATTGAGCTTTTATCATCATGAAACATTCTTCTATTTTCTAGTAATGCTTCTTGTCTTAAAACCATTTCATCTCAAAGTATGCCTACACCTGCTTTATCTTGGTTTATATTTACTTCATATATCCCTCATATATCATACATCCATGCTGCCTTATATTTAAGTTGTATTTCTTGTATACTATATATTGTTGGATTTTTAAAAATCAACTCTTATTGCCTTTGTCTTTTTATTATATTACTTAATTGAAGTATAACATAAGTGATAGCACAGTTATGTTCGTCCTACCCTCTTTCTTATGTCCCAACTATTCTATGTCCTTTTATCTAACCATCTTTGCCTTTCCTTCTATTAGCTTATTATTTACAATTTTTTCCTCTTAACTTTTTCTCTTGACTAATGTCCTTTTGGTGGGTCTTTTTTATTGTTGCTCTGGGGTCATTTGATCTTATTTCTTTGCTCTTATTTTTTTCCATTGAATGTTGGACTTAGCATTTTGATAATTTTATGCTGTGGATGATGTTATTTTCCTCCAGAAAGAATTTACTTTTGCTTCTGGCAGGTAATTAAGGTAAGGGTTAAATGATGCCTTAATCCATTCTGTGACTGGATTTATTTAAAGTTGAAGGTCAGTCTGAGAACTGGTTTATTTCTACTTTATACTTACACCAGGACTGTACCCTCTCAGGAGTCCAAGCTGAAAGCCTTGCTTCCTCAACAGGCCATGAAGTTTACCTTTGCACCCTTAGCCTAATGACTCTGCTTAACACTGTGCAGTTTCTTAGCTGCTCAAACATTACTTTCTACTAAGTTTCTCAGCCTCTTGGCTGCCAAATTGGCAAGTGCTTTGAAAAGCAAAAGCAGCATCAAAAGTTAGGCTTTGGTTCTGTCTAGGATCTTGGTCCTTTAAATACTCTGTCTTGGTGGTTCTCCAATGACTTCAAACAGAATTTTTGAAATTATTTTATCCAGCTATTCTTGTTGCTCTCAGTAAAAGTGCTGGTCTGATACATCTTTTTCTGGATAACTGGAATCAGAAGTTCTGTAGTATATTTTTGGAAGGCAAGTGAAGTGTTAAACTTGGCACCAGCTGCTTTCCCATTCTGGATAACTCCCTGCAGTGTGCTATTACATTTGAACTATTAATCACTAAGAACATTAAATGTCACAATTTACTTATAAGCATGACATGTCATCAATTTATGCCTAAAGTGGATCAAATGAAATTTTATAAAATGTTATATGTACTAGGGCTTATTCCTCAATTATAGTAAAAACACTGAAGTTTTTCAAATTTTACCTCATTTTCAAGAAAGTAAAATAAATTTCCAGCTCTTCAAGTTGAAGAATTATTTTAATCTTGTAAGATGAATAACAGTGCTTTCCTTTTGATAACAGTAGAAAATAATTGTGTGTATGCCTACTTAAATTTAGTCTGTCTTGCTCAAGGGCATGCCAACTGCTTTATGATTATCAGCAACAAAATCATTGCATCTAACAAAATCAGAGGAGTTCACTTCTCTTGATCACCTGCAAAGTGACAAGCATTATACCAGAGGCTTTATATAAGTTATGTTATTTAATTCTTATAATAACCCTACCAATAGAAATTTTATACCTATTTTATAGTTGATGAAGGAAAACAGAATTGTGATTCAAACTTGTCTGTTTGATTCTAAAATCCATGCCATTTCCAATTATATATAAACCAAAGATTTGGAACTTCCCAAAATTTAGTGATTTATGACTGACTACCCATAACTAAGTCAAAGAAAGCTTTACCAAAATTCATACAGATTTCAGAAAGACTGCTTATTTCAGAATAACATCTGATCTAATTTGAATGATTTACAGAATCCCAGTTTATTAGGAAGATGATTTCTCTAAACTAAGCACTCTTAATATTAAAAAAACAGTATTTAATACAAAATATATTAAAAGCAGTATGTAATAAAAGGAAAAGAGGTCTATTGTGTGCAGTGAATATAAAAAGTATCACAGAAAAAGTAGCACCAATTTCCCATTTCCTTATTTCTCATTCATAGCTTCAAGGAAGAATACATTCACACATTTAGGCATAATTTTAGATGAGAGTGGTTTATCCCAGACCTCATGTTGATAGATCTTCCAAGACCATGAGTCTGCTCTTTGAGAACCCATCTGCATCTTGGGAGACACAAAGAGTAATTGTATCTTAGGTTGCTTTATATCACACTCCCTATAATGTGACATCCACAATATCCAGCATGCAATAACACATTATTGGTGTGTGAAGAAGCAAGAAAATGTGATACATAATGAAGAGAAAAAGGAGCTAATACTTAAAAACCTTGAGATGACTCAGATGTTCAAAGACATGGACAAGAACTTTGGAGCAGCTGTTATAAATATGTTCAAGGGTTTTTAAGGAAAAGATGAACATAATGACTGAATATATAGGGACTCTTATCTTAGTTGTATCTTAGTAATTGTATCTTAGGTGTAACACTTTAAAGTGTCCATCCCCAATCTCCTGTCTTTTAGAAAAGCATCAGCTTCTCACTGGTCCCTATAATATAAGGTTGTTTCCTACTAAAACCCAATCAAAGGGGAATAATAATAAAATTAATATTGGCTCTGATGTTTTACAGTTTTACTGTTGAAGGAAAGGGGATCTTCTGCTTCCACCTAATGGAAAAATAGGTTTTCAGACTTGCTGTCTCACTGTATACTACAAAAAAAAACTGAACAAAATATATGAGACAACTGTATTTAGGTGTTGGACAATAGCACTGCAGGACTGTGATCCTCAAGAAAATGAGAATACTCAGATGAGCCTTGTATACAATTCCAAGAGCAGAGACCAGTGATGTCACTCAGTTGAAGAACCTATGATGAAGAGTTCAGAATTCAGGGATGGTGAGTGGTCTGGAATTTGTGGGGCAAGATACCAGAGAGAGAGATTGTGTGTGAAGAGTGGGAACTTCACACTGTGTATTTGTCTTCATGATGGTTCCCTTTTGGTCCTTGATGGAAGGCTAGGCTACAAATAGATACAATTTACCAAGAGTCACTTGTGTAAGACTGAGCTGAATACAAAGTGCTGAGAGATGCTGGAATACTGCCAAAGTGAAACATCCTCACTGGGTATATATATGAAACTCCAGAAATGCCATGCTTTAAGAAGGGCCATACCCTAAAACAATGTAAAAAACTGAAATAGATCTCCCTTTAAAAAATCATAAAACCAAATTTGATAGGTTCAAAAGACTCCACCACTTAGTACCCTGCTAGTATAAACCTCAGTATCCAAACTCCCTATAATGTGACATCCACAATATCCAGCATGCAATAACACATTATTGGTGTGTGAAGAAGCAAGAAAATGTGATACATAATGAAGAGAAAAAGGAGCTAATACTTAAAAACCTTGAGATGACTCAGATGTTCAAAGACATGGACAAGAACTTTGGAGCAGCTGTTATAAATATGTTCAAGGGTTTTTAAGGAAAAGATGAACATAATGACTGAATATATAGGGACTCTAAGCAGAGACATAAAATCTATTTTTAAAAAGGGCAAAAGAAATTCTAAAACTGAAAAATATAAAATCGGAAATGAAAAACTCACTGGATAGGTTAAGCAGAAGATTACACACTATATAATAAAGGGTTAGTGAACTTGAAGAAAAATCAATAGAAATCATGCAATCTGAATTTTAAAAAGGGAAAATATTGTAAAAAATGAACAAAGACTTAAGTTGTGAGACAAAATCAGGTGGTCTAAATTACATGTTAATTGGTGGAAAACATTAATCTACAGATCCAAGATGCTCCATGAATCCAAATAGAAGACTGTATTACACAGGTACACCACATTTTGACACAGTTTATCAAAACTACTGAAAAACAAGAAAAAAAAATCTTTAAAATACCCAGAAAACAAACCAAAAAAATGATATGAAAGACCAACAAGTAATATAAATTGTGGTGGACTTATTAGAAACGATGGTAAAAGATAATGGAGCATCTTTAGTGTACTGAAAATATCAAAACTCTCAACAGAAAATTTTATAACCAATGAAAATTATCTTAAAATAAGGGCAAAATAAAGACACTTTTGAATAAATGAAAGCTGAGACAATTAAGCACCAGAAGACCTGCCCTGCAAGAACGTTAAAGAAGTTCTTCAGGCAGAACAAATAAGATATCAAATGGAAACAGATCTATGTAAAAGAATGAAGAGCTCGGAAAATGGCAAATATGGATTAGTAATAAAAGTATTTTCCCCACGTAAAAATTTCTTTAAAGATAGTCATTTAAAGCAAAAATAATAAGTGTATTATGGTATTTATAACATAATTAGATGTGAAATGAATGACTGTAACATCGTGGGTGGGGGAAGTAAATGGAATAATACTGTGGTAATGTCTGTACCTTTTACCTGAAGTGGTACAATAGTAATTCTAAGTAGATTGTGATAAGATTGCATATTGTAATGCCTAGAGGATTTTCTCAAAAATTTAAATAAATGTGCAGAAAATTGTCAATAGTATACTTAAGCCCAAACATTAATAATTACATCAAATTCAAACTAATAGTACACTCCAATTAAAAGAGATTGAATTTTTAAGTCTGAGATTGTCAGACTGGATAAGGAGCAAGCCTTAAATATATCCTGTCTGTAAAAGAAACACTTTAGTTATTATTACACAAATAAATTGAAATTTTAAAAGTTGCAGCACATAAACAGTAAATACCAGACAAAGTAGACTTAAGGACACAGTAAATATTACCAGAAATAGAGACATTCATGATGATTTAAGGTCAACAGAAAAGCATAATTTTAAATGTTTATATAAAAAATAACTGATTTTCAAATATGTGAAGCAAAAACTACCAAAAATGAAAAAAAATAGACAAATGTAGTAATTACATTGTCTCAAAATATTTCCCCACAAAAAATGAATTATTTACAAAAGGAAAAAGAGTAACTTTCTAGTGGAGAAGGCTGGTAGATGGCATATTAATCAAATGATCAAAATGCCATCACCCACAGTGGAACAAATCAAAGTATTTTGATACCTTACCTTATATATTGTATGCATAACTGGCATCAAATCATGAGGAAAAGTTTCACACATTAAGGAACATTTTAATAACTAGACTATACTCTTAATAACTAGACTACTCTTCAAAAATATTAAGCTCATGTATGTGAAAGGAAGACTGAAGAACTATTCTATGATAACAGGAGACGAGACATAACAACTGGATCCATCAAGAAATGGATCTTTCTGTTATTAGGAGCATTGCTGCAACAATTGGTGAAATTTCAGTGATTAAGTGGGAGTATTGTTATTGTTATTAATTTGGTCATTTTGATGATTTGACTCTGATTATGTAGAAGAATGTCATAATTTGTAGGAAAGAGTGTGTTGGCAACTTACTCTCAAATGATTCAGAAAAAAAAGATCTTTGCACTGTACTTAAAGCTTTTCTGTAACTTTGAGATTCTTTAAAATTTTTTAAAAGAAAAAAAAATTTTTTGCACTGTTGTCACAGCTCGGACTCTTTATTGTCCATGCTTTTTCTAGGTAGAAGCTATGTGGTTTGAATTCTATTTCTGTTAGTCACAGAAATGCTGCTTTTAATCTGTCTTTGGCACCTTATTCCACTTTGGAAAATTCAGGTAACCTCTCCAATGTAATTATTACTGTGGCATATAAGATATTTATTTGCCACCCAAGATTGCTTCTTTGGCCCTATGGTGGATGGCATGAAGATGAGTATGCATTCTGAACATTCTCATGTTGGCATCCCTAATTACCTTGGCCATTGGCACAGGACCAGTTGGAATGTCAAATGTGTGCCATTTGATAATGCTATAAAAAGACCTATAGCTGCTGCTCTTCAGCCATCTGTGCCTTCCCTTGGCATGATACTATTGGGTAGTTTGTCTTTCTTTGGCATGATTTCTGTAGCATGGCTTACATCTGCCACCCCCAGGCACTTGCTTGGTGATCAACTTGACATAAAATTGCTTCTTTGGCACTGCTTTTATATAGTGGAGTTTCATACCTACTAACTTCAGAAGGAAGAATTACCATTTATTACATACATTATAATTGTAATTTTAAATACTATAGACTTTTCTGGCCTCTACTGATGCAAACCTGTCTTGGGCTTCCAACTTCAGATTTTCCCAATCAGGAGTCTCCACTCTGAAGAATTAACTTCTAAACTAAATGTACCTCTTCTGCTCTAAGACATTGATTTGAGTACATACTCAACAAAATGTGTATATGTGTGTTTAAAGTTTGTAACTGGAATTCAAAACAGGAATACATAATGGACCAGAAGCTGAGAGGAACACGTTGAAAACTGCAAAACAGACAAAATCAGGTTGAAAAAAAGGCAGCAGAAACCTAAGTATCCAGAAAAGAAGCTGACTTCCAAAGTTGGGAGAAAGACCCAACAGTTCTCTATGCCCTAAGGAAAGGGATACTAGGAACCAGAAAACTGAATAAGAGTGCATAAGGTCAGTGACTGGAGAAAAATCAAAATAAGAAAATACTGATAAATTCTAGGTACTGTTAGAAAAGTTTATATGAATTTAAGCATATTCACCACAAAAATAGGAATGGATGGTTTTATGGACTGAATGGTGTCCCCCTTATTTCCCAAATCCATATGTAGAAGCTCTATCCCTCAATGTGACTATATTTGGAGATAGGCCTTTAAATATGTAAAGTTAAATGAGGCAGCTAAGGTGAAACCCTAAGCCAATATGACTGGTGTCTTTATAAGAAGAGGAAGAGACACCAGGGATGCATATCCATTGGAAGATAATTTGAGGATATACCAAGAAGGTGGCCATTTGCAAGCCAAGGAGAGAGGACTCAGGAGCAGCCTTTCAGAAAGCTGTCAACAGCTTGATGTTGGACTTGCAGCCTCCAGAACTGTGAGAAAATACATTTCTGTTGTTACAAGCACCCAGCCTGTGGTATTTTGTTATGGCAGCTCTAGCAGACTAGTAAAAATGGCATAACCTAAGAACCAGTAAATAGGAAAAACAAAGAAAACTTGATAAATTAATAAAAAGCAAATAAAAATAAAAGGAAACAATTAAAGGTATGGTAAATAGAAAACACAAAATAAGCTGTCAGGAATGTCTGCATTAATTATAGTGAAAATGAGTTAAATTCCCCTATTGAAAATCAGAGCCCTTAAGATTGGATTTTTAAACTATTCAGATACATGTTGCATATAAAAAACACTCCAAAACCAAATAACAGAAAAGTTCAAGTGGAAAGAAATACAAATAAATACTGCCAAAACCAAAGTATCAGACAAAATATCTGAAGACAAAAGGATTAAAAGAGAAAAAGAGAGTAAGATACTTTTAAAATATTTCCACAAGTTCTTTGATACTTCTCTTTTCAAAAGGTGTGCTTTATCTTCTCATCCCTTGAATGTGAGCTGAACTTAGGAATTCCCTTCAGTTACCCAATGTGTCCCTTCTAAAACTAGGTAATAAAATGTGTTGGGGCCTCCTTTTTGCCTACTTTCTCCTTGATCACTTGCTCTAGGGGAAGCTGGCTGCCATATCATAAGGACATTCCAGCAGCCCTATGGAGATATCTGTGCACTGAGGTACTGATGTGTCTTGTGACCAGCAGGTAAGGAGCTGAGGCCTCTGGTACATAATGGAGCCTTTTAGAAGCAAGGCCTTCACCCCCAAATTTTCAGATGACTGCTGCCCTGCTCAACATCTTGACTGCAACCTCATGAAAGACCTGAGTCAGAATCACCAAATTAAGTCTTCCTGGATTCTGGACCCTATAAAATTGTGAGATAATGTTTATTGTTTGAAAATACAAACTTTGGGGGTATTTGTTAGGCAGCAATAGATAATACAGAGAGATCATTTATAATAATATAGCTTGTAGAGACTTGGCTCAAGATGGCGGCGTGAGTAGGGCGGTGGAAATCTCCTCCAAAAACCATATATATTTTTGAAATTACAGCAAATACAACTATTCCTAAAAGAGAGACCAGAAGATACAGTACAACAGCCAGGCTACATCTACATCTGGGAGAACTCAGCATCTCACAAAAAGCTGTGACCTGGGGGGACCCGAGCACTCCCCCCACCCTAGCTCACTGGCCGGAGGACAAGAATCAGAGTCAGGAGGGAGTGGAAGCACAGGACTGCTAAATAACCAGCCCTAGTAATCTGTACCAGGAGCACAGACACACATTGCATGGTGTACTGGATATTAGAGAAACGGAAAAGTAAAATCCAAGATGGAGACTGAGAGCAGGTCCCCACAGCCGGCTTCCCTGGGACAAAAGAAAAGCAGGCACTTCTAAAAGTCTTAAAGGGACAAGGGCTTAACAGCTACACAAAATCGTCCTGGCACACTCACCCCACAGGCTGGGAATCTTAAGGAACTTCAGGCGCCCTAACCCCCCTGGGTGGCAATGCAGCTCTGAAGCCCCTCACAGTGATAAGCAGCCTGCCGTTCATTCCTCTGCACTGGTGCTGCAAGCAAACCGGCTGAACCGCCACAGTTGTGGAGCAGCCAGGAAAGAGCCCCACCCACAGCAACCACACAGAGTTGTCTCCCGGCACGCAGCTAACAGGGACAGCCCCAAAGGCTGCCGCCAGCACACAGCTGCTGGGCATAGGCAGAGGAAGATGGTGCAAGGTCCAGAAGGCACGAAGGGGCACCGTTCTCACAAGAAAACACACCCGGTACACCTGCGACCCCCTGCAGGGCCCTAGGCTACCCAAGGGCCGCCCTGCACATGGCAACTCAGGGGATTATCCCAGACACTGCTCCTGGTGTGCGGGTAACCGACACAGGCAGCGGAGAAGACAAGGTGACCAGCAAGCAGGAAGGGACATTGTTTTCCCAGCTGCCACATGTGCCACCTGCCAGAGATCACTTCTATCACAATGAAAAGGCAGAGGATTCTGGTCCAGTCAAAAATCACTCAGACAGCCCTAGAGAGAGGGCCTGTGAGATAGATAACCAATCTTCCTGAAAAAGAATTCAAAATAAAAGTCATAACCATGCTCATGGACTGCAGAGAAATATGCAAGAGCTAAGGGATGAAGTCTGGAGGGAGATAACAGAAATGAATCAAGAGAAGGACTTAAGAGCAGACTGAATGAACTGCAAGAGACTGTAAATGGAATAGAAATCAGAGAACAGGAATACAGAGAGGCTGAGGCAGAGAGAGATAAAAGGATCTCTAGGAATGAAGGAATACTAAGAGAACTGTGTGACCACTCCCAAGTGGAACAATATTCACATTACTGGGGTACCAGAAGAAAAAGAGAGAGAAAAAGGGTTAGAAAGTGTCTCTGAAGAAATAATTGCTGAAAACTTCCCCAAGCTGGGGAAGGAAATAGTCTCTCAGACCATGGAAGCCCACAGATCTCCCAACACAAGAGACCCAAGGAAGACAACAACAAGATATATAATAATTAAAATGGCAAAGATCAAAGACAAGGACAGGGTATTAAAGGCACCCAGAGAGAGAAAAAAGATCACCTTCAAAGGAAAACCCATCAGGCTATCATCAGACTTCTCAATAGAAACCTTACAGGCCAGAAGAGAAAGACATGATATATTTAATGCAATGAAACAGAAGAGCCTTGAACCAAGAATACTGTATCCAGCAAGATTATCATTTAAATTTGAAGGAGGGATTAAACAATTTCCAGATAAGCAAAAGTTGAGGAAATTCGCCTCCCACGAACTACCTCTACAGGGTATTTTAAAGGGACTGCTCTAGATTGAAGTACTCCTAAGGCTAAACAGATGTCACCAGAGAAAAAATCACAGCAAAGGAAGCAGACCAACCAAATACTAACGAAAGGCAAAAAATAAAATCAACTGTCCACAAAAGCATTCAAAGGAAACACAAAAGAGGACAGAATAAAACACCTAACATATAAAGAGTGGGGAGGAAGAATAAGAAAGGAGAGAAATAAAGAATCATCAGACTGTGTTTATAATAACCGAGTAAGAGAGTTAAGTTAGATGGTTAGATAATAAAGAAGCTACCTTGAGCCTTTGGTAACCATGAACCCAAAGCCTGCAATGGCAATAAGTACATATCTACTGATAATCACCCTAAATGTGAATGGACAGAATGCACCAATCAAAAGACACAGAGTAAAGGAATGGATAAAAGAGCAATACCCATCCATATGCTGTTTACAAGAGATTCACCTCAAACCCAAAGACATACACAGGCTAAAAGTGAAAAATGGAAAAAGATATTTCATGCAAACAATAGGGAGAAAAAAGCAGGTGTTGCAGTACTAGTATCAGACAAAATAGACTTCAAAACAAAGAAAGTAACAAAAGATAAAGAAGGACATTATATAATGACAAAGGGGGCAGTCCATCAGGAGGATATAACCATTATAAATATCTATGCATGCAACACAGAAGCACCAACATATGTGAAACAAATACTAAAAGAATTAAAGGAGGAAATAGAAAGCAATGCATTCATTTTAGGACACTCAACACACCATTCACTCCAAAGGACAGATCAACCAGACAGAAAATATGTAAGGACAGAGAGGCACTGAACAACACACTAGAACAGATGGACCTAACACACATCTACAGAACTGTAGACCCAAAAGCAGCAGGATACACATTCTTCTCAAGTGCCCAGGGAACATTTTCCAGAATAGACCATATACTATGCCACAAAAAGACCCTCAGTAAATTCAAAAATATTGAAATTCTACCAACCACCTTCTCAGATCACAAAGGTATAAAACTAGAAATAAATTGTAAAAGAAAAGAAAAAGGCTCAGAAACACACGGAGGCTTAACAACACGCTCCTAAATAGTCAATGGATCAATGACCAAATAAAAACAGAGGTCATGCAATATATGGAAACAAATAACAACAACAGCACAATGCCTCATCTTCTATGATGGAGCAAAGGAAGTTCTAAGAGGAAAGTATACAGCAATCCAGAACTATTTAAAGAAGGATAAACAATCCCAAATGAATAGTCTAAAGTCACAGTTATTGAAAGTGGTAAAAGAAGAACAAATGAGGCCCAAAATCAGCAGAATGAAGGACAAAATAAAAATAAGAGAAGAAATATATAAAATTGAAAAGAATAAAACAATAGAAAAAAATCAATGAAACCAAGAACTGGTTCTTTGAGAAAATAAACAAAATAGATAAACCCATAGCCAGACTTATTAATAGAAAAAGAGAATCTACACAGATAAACAGAATCAGAAATGAGAAAGGAAAAATCACTATGGACACCACAGAAGTACAAAGAATTGTTAGAGAATACTATGAAAATCTATATGCTAAGAGCTGGATAACCTAGAAGAAATGGACAACTTTCTAAAAAAAGACAACCTTCCAAGACTGACCAAGTTGGAAACAGAAAATCTAAACAGACCAGTTACCAGCAACGAAATTGAATCAGTAATCAAAAAACTACCCAAGAACAAAGCCCCGGGTGAGATGGATTCCCTGCTGAATTCTATCAGACATATAGAGAAGGAAGGCATAAAACCCATTCTCCTTAAAATTTTCCAAAAAACAGAAGAGGAGTGTATACTTCCAAACTCATTCTATGAAGCCAGCATCACTCTAATACCCAAACGAGGCAAAGACCCCACAAAAAAAGATTATTGCAGACCAATATCCTTGATTAACATAGATGCAAGAATACTCAACACAATATTAGCAAAACGAATTCAAAAATACATCACTAGAATCATACACCATGATCAAGTGGGATTCAACTCAGGGATCAAGGATGATACAACATTAAAAAATCCATCACATCATCCAGCACATCAACAAAAAGAAGGACAAAAAAACACATGATCGTCTCCATAGATGCTGAAAAAGCATTCGACAAAATTCAACATCCATTCATGATAAAAACTCTCAACAAAATGTGACAAACCCACACCCAACATCATACATAACAGTGAAAAGCTGAAAGCTTTTCACCTAAGATCAGGAACAAGACAGGGATGCCCACTCTCCCCACTTTTATTCAACATAGTACTGAAGGTCCTAGCCACAGCAATCAGGCACAACAAAGAAATACAAGGCATCCAGATTGGTAAAGAAGAAGTCAAACTGTCACTGTTTGCAGATGACATGATATTGTACATAAAAAAAACCTAAAGACTCCACTCCAAAACTACTAGAACTAATATCTGAATTCAGCAAAGTTGCAGGATACAAAATTAATACTCATAAATCTGTTGCTTTCCTATACACTAATGATGAACTAGCAGAAAGAGAAATCAGAAAAACAATTCCATTCACAAATGCATCAAAAAGAAAAAAATACCTAGGAATAAACCTAAGCAATTAAGTGAAAGACCTATACCCTGAAAACTACAAGATACTCTTAAGAGAAATTAAAGAGGACACTAACAAATGGAAATTCATCCCATGCTCTTGGATAAGAAGAATTAATATTGTCAAAATGGCCATACTGCCTAAAGCAATCTACAGATTCAATGCAATCCCTATCAAAATACCTAAAGCATTCTTCAACGAACTGGAATAAATAGTTCTAAAATTCATATGGAACCACAAAAGATGCCAAATAGCCAAAGCAATCCTGAGAAGGAAAAGTAAAGCAGGGCAGATCTCGCTCCCCAACTTCAAGCTCTACTACAAAGCCACAGTAATCAAGACAATTTGGTACTGGTTCTAGAACCGACCCACCGACCAGTGGAACAGAATAGAGTCCAGACATTAACCCAAACATATATGGTCAATTAATATATGATAAAGGAGCCATATATATACAATGGGGAAATGACAGCATTTTCAACAGCTAGTGTTGGCAAAACTGGACTGCTACATGTAAGAGAATGAAACTGGATCATTATCTAACCCCATACACAAAAGTATCTTCAAAATGGATCAAAGACCTGAATGTAAGTCATAAAACCATAAAACTCTTAGAAAAAAACATAGGCAAAAATCTCTTGGACATAAACACGAGCGACTTCTTCATGAACATATCTCTCTTGGCTACGGAAACAAAAGCAAAAATCAACAAGTGGTACTATATGAAGCTGAAAAGCTTCTGTACAGCAAAGGACACCATCAATAGAACAAAAAGGCATCCTACAGTATGGGAGAATATATTCATAAATGACATATCTGATAAGGGGTTCACATCCAAAATATATAAACAGCTCACACACCTCAATAAATAAAAATCAAATAATCCAATTAAAAAATGGGCAGACGATTTGAACAGACACTTCTCCAAAGAAGAAATTCAGGTGGCCAACAGGCACATGAATAGATGCTCCACATTGATAATCATCAGAGAAATGCAAATTAATACCACAATGAGATATCACCTCACACCAGTTAGGATGGCCAACATCCAAAAGACAAACAACAACAAATGTTGGCAAGGATGTAGAGAAAGGGAAACCCTCCTACACTGGTGGTGGGAATGTAAATTAGTTCAACCATTGTGGAAAGCAATATGGAGGTTCCTCAAAAAACTAAAAATAGAAATACCATTTGACTCAGGAGTTCCACTCCTAGGAACTTACCCTAAGAATGCAGCAGCCCAGTTTGAAAAAGACATATGCACCCCTATGTTTATTGCAGCACTATTTACAATAGCCAAGATATGGAAGCAACCTAAGTGTCCATCAGTCGATGAATGGATAAAGAAGAGGTGGTACATATACACAATGGAATATTATTCAGCCATAAGAGGAAAACAAATCCTACCATTTGCAACAACATAGATGGATTAGAGGGTATTATGCTCAGTGAAATAGGCTAGGCAGAGAAAGACAAGTATCAAATGATTTCACTCATCTGTGGAATATAAGCACAAAGAAAAAACTGAAGGAACAAAACAGCAGCATACTCACAGAACCCAAAAATGGACTAACAGTTACCAAAGGGAAAGGGGCTGGGGAGGATGTGTGGGATGGGAGGGATAAAGGGGAAAATGGGTCATTACAATTAGCATACATAATGAGGGAGGGGGTACGGGGAAAGCTGTACAACAGAGAGAAGACTAGTAGTGATTCTATAGCATCTCACTATGCTGATGGGCAGTGACTGTAATTGGGTATGTGGTAGGGACTTGATAATGGGGGGAGTCTAGTAACCATAATGTTGCTCATGTAAATGTAGATTAATGGTACCAAAGTGAAAATAATAAAATAATAATATAATATAATATAATAGTAATATAGCTGGTAACAGAAGTAGTCCGTCAAGAGACATAATAATATTCATTTAACTACAGAACTCCAAAAAATTTTTTTTAAAGAAACATCTTCTAGGAACAATTGAAAAATCCACAAAATGCAGGAATTTAATACAGTTTTCTCAGAAAACTATACACTTAGAAGGAAAAACAAAGAGTTAAAGATATTGAGGATTTGAATAAAATAAATAGAGAACCTGATCTAATGAAAATATGTTTAATACACAGAATACATGTTATTGCCAAAAGCAGAAAATCAACCACAATTATCATATCTTCTCACCAAGTAAGTCTCAACAAACTCAGAAGATTCCTGTCATACAGACCATATTCAGTGACTTCCATGCAATAAAAGGGAAAATAAAACCTCAGAAGGATTGCAGTGCTAAAAATAACATTATGTGTTTCAAAATTTAACATCATACTCTTTCCCGCTTCTTGGGCTAAAGGTGATATCATAGTGGACATTATACACTCTAACTTAATGAAAATGAAAATATTACATATCAAGATTTATTTGCAGAAGACATGATACTATATAGAAACCCTAAAGACACCACGAAAAAAACTAATAGAACAAATAACCAGCTTCAGCAAAGTTGTGGGATATAAAATTAATACACAGAAATCTGTTGTATTCCTATATACTAATACCGAATTAGCAGGAAGAAAAATCAGGAAGACAATTCTGTTTACAGTTGCATCAAAAAGAATAAAATACCTAGGAATAAACCTAACCAAGGAGAAGAAAGATCTGTATTCTGAAAACTTTGAGACACTCATGAGAGATATTAAAGAAGACACAATTATATGGAAATCTATTCCATCTTCATGGATAGGAAGAATTAATATTGTCAAAGGGCCATCCTGCCCAAAGAAATGTACAGATCCAATGGAATCCCTATCAAAATACCAAAAGCATTTCTTAATGAACTAGAGTAGTTAGTTCTAAAATTCATATGGAACCACAAAAGACTCTGAGTAGCCAAAGCAATCCTGAGAAAGAAATATGAAGCTTGGAGGATCATGCTCCCTGACTTCAAGCTCTACTACAAAGCTACAGTAATCAAAACAGTATGGTACTTGCACAAGAATAATGCATAGATCAATGGAACATAATAGAGAGCCCAGATACAAACCCATACAATATATATGGTCAATTAATATACGATGCAGGAGCCCTTAAAATACAAAGGGAAAAAGGCAGCCTCTTCAATAACTAGTGTTGGGAAAATTGAACAGCTACATGCAAGAGAATGAAACTGGATTACTAACTCCATATACAGAAGTAAACACAAAATGCATATGGACCTGAATATGAGACATGAAATCATAAAACTCTTAGAAGAAACATAAGCAAAAATCTCTTGAACATAAGCATGAGCAATTTTTTTCATGGACACAGCTCCTCAGGCAAGGGAAACAAAAAATGAATAAGTGGGACTACATCAAACTAAAAAGCTTCTGTACAGCAAAGGACACCATCAACAGAACAAAAAGGCAACCTACATATGAGAGAATATATTTGTAAACAAGTTATCCAATAAGGGGTTAACATCCAAAATATATAAACAACTCATATGCCTCAATACCAAAGAAATAAATAACCTGAGGTAGGCCTGTATTGCTCTATAGTTCCCTCTTAGAACCACTTTTGTAGCATCCCACAAATTTTAGACTGTTGCATTTTTTGATAGTTGTACAGTGTTATGTCATTGTCTACCTTATAACTATCATTTAGGGGATTTTTTATGGCAAAAAAATTACATGTTAAAATTTCCCATCGTAACCATTTTTAAGTATGCAGTTTAGTAGTGTCACATATTTTCATGTTGTTGTGCAACAGATCTTGAGAACTTTTTCACCTAGCAAAACTGAAACTGTCTACCCATTGGACACTAGTCCTTTTCACCCCCAACAGCCATCTTTTCACTTTGCTTGACTATTTTTGATACTTTTTATGAGTAGGATCATACCAGCTTTGTCCTTTTCTAACTGGTTTATAGGTCATTATATTTGTAATCCTTACCACTGTTGTTTATGAAGATGTCTTCAGTCATTTTGGTTGTCTAAATCTGTCTTTAGTAGATTTTCTAGGAATGACTCATAGGAATAATAGATTGTTCTGGCTGTGTAAAAAATCTTTGGCTTATATTTTCTTGAATGTCTCAAATATATTACTATTCTATATTCTGGAATATGTTCTGGAATAAAGTATTGCTATAAAAAAGGGTCATAATCTAATTTTGTTTTCTTTGAAGTCCAAAAATTTCATTAGAATATTCATTCCCTCCATTGTATTTTTCATTTCATTTACTGTATTCTTCAGCTGTGGGTGGCACTTTTTCAACTCTTTGTTGAAGTCCTACCTGAGATTGTCAATACTTTTTCGCAGATCAGTGAGCATATTTATGACTGTTACTTTGAAATCTTTATCAAGATTGATGATCTGTTTTATTTAGCCCTCTTTCTGGTGTCTTATCCTGTAGTTTTGTTTGGAACAGTCTTATGCCTCCTCATTTTGTCAGGGTTTCTGTGTTTCTTTCTTTGTATAGATGGATCTGCTATGCTTCCTGGTCTTGAGAGTAATGACTTTATGAAGAAGGCAATGTCCTGAGATGTTTTTGATTGTCACAACTGTGGTGCTATTGGTACGTAGTAGGTAAAGACTTGGGATGCTTCTAAACATCCCACAATGCACAGGACACCTCCTTACAACAAAGAATTATCTGACCCAAAATGTCAGTAGTGCCCAAGTTTAAATATTCTGGTCAATACTTTTGCCAGTATCACACTGTTTATTGGCCATATGGGTGGCAGTCCACTGTGGGTGGCAGCTAGCCTCAGCCAGCCCCTTGTGAACAGAATACCAACACTTTGGGATCATTGTGGACAGGACCATCTTCTCTTACCCTGCAGCACGGTGGCATTGCTTAGGTGAATGGTATGGGTGGGGCAGGCACATGGCCCTGGGCTGGGGTTGTGGTGGCAGGGCCTGTCTGCACATGGTCACGCAGCATCGAGATGCCTGGCTCTTAGGCACAAAGGTGTGCAGCATTGGGCTGGGCCACTGGTGAAGAAGAAGGAGTACTTGGTGTTGGCTCCCATAGGCACCTCCCCAGGTGGGCTGAGATAGGGCCTAGAAAGAGGGAAAGCCTCTGCCTGCCCAGCAGCGAAGCCTGACAGGTGGGGCTGGAGTGCAGGGTAGTATCTTGGGGCTGAGCCACCAGCAAGGGGGATGGAGCATTTGGAGCTCCTGTGAGCACCTGACCAGTTCAGCCAAGGTAGGGCTGCAGAAGTGTAGTCCACCTGCCCTTTGTCCTGTGGAGAGAGCTCCGTCAGCCCTTGCCACTCTGGCACCTTTCCCACTGCTAGTAAATCTTTCAAACTGCCACCTCTGTTTTGGGTCTCAGTGGGACCAGTGGAGCATGCATGTCCTCCACAAATGGCAGGAGTCTCAGCCTCCCAGAGGGCTCCAACTCTCTTTGGTGTTTAGCCCTGATAATCACCAAAGCCTGATGCAATGTGGACTTGTGTTCCCAGAGCCGATCTCCAAGGCCAGGTGTGCAGATTTCCTGAGCACGTACCCCAACTGCTCCGTTCCTCTTCCTCTTGCTTGTGGGCTGGGATTGGGGAAAGGCTTGGGTGCTTGCTGATCAGTTGCTGTTCTGCGACTGTACACTTCTCTGTGTTGTTCTCTTCTTCACCAGGTGTAAGTGATCTTCAGTCTTCAGGTCATTTTCAGGGTTAGTTGTATTTGCTGTAGTTGCTTCCTTAGTGTGTGTGGGAGGAGGTGTCTGCTGTACCCTCCTGCCATCTTTTTCAGTCATGTCCTTTTTTTCCCCACTTGCTTTTGCAATTTCTCTGTTGAATTAACCCACACCATTTGCCCTGAAGAGAGTTTCTCATATTCTGAATTGTGCCAATTTTGTGCCTTTGGAGTTCTTAACATGTTCCTGTCTCCTGTATTTCCTGTAAAACCTGTAGTTCATTTGTGTGTATGTGTATACAAACAAAAAAAGGTTTTGTTCTAATTTCTTATATTGACAAAGATTCTTCATAGATATTGTATATCAACTGACAACGTTAGGTTTTCTCTTTTGTGATATTAAGGTTGATCAGTGGGTTCAGGGCTTATCCAGTCTAGCCCAGTCATTATACAGTTCTCCTAAAGCTTTCTATATAATATTTTTAGTCACTGCTTATAGCCAATATTTCATTAGTGCTGCAAAGTGCATGTTTATCATTTTTTCATTCATTAGCTGGAATTCTTAAAAAAAATTTTTTTCCATAGTATTGGGTTATTTTGAGATACAGTTCCTATAGGAAAGAAAAGGTAAATACTTTATTCTTTATTTTCCACATTTCAAAATAGTAAATTGCTTCCCTCACATTCTTTAATGGTTACCAATTCTATTTCTTAGTACTATCATTATTATTAATACATTAATTTAAAAATATTTCATAACCTTCAATCCACTGAAAATTTTATTTTTAATTTCCAATATTGAGAAGTAATTTAAATACAGTCAGGTTCACCAATTTTAAATGTGCAATTCAGTGAGTTTTGACAAATGTTGTTACCTAATAACACTACAATGTTGTAAAAACTTTCCAACACTCCAAATAGTTCTTTGTGGTCACCTTTCTGACCAGCCCCAGAAATTCATGAATCTGCTTTTCACTACTACAGTTAAATTTCCCAAGAATTTAATTAGTAGCACATACTCTTTTGTAAGTTGACATTTTTGTTGTGCTTTTGGAGTCATACCTAAGAAACCTTTGCCTTGCTATACCCATGACTGCAATTTCTGGCATATTTTCTCAAAAAAACTTTTATAATTTTTGCTTCAATGTTTACTTTTATGATCTATGTTTAGCTAATTTTTGAATATGTAACTAAGTATGGATTGAAGTTTGGTTTTGTTTGCATATGGTTGTCCAATTATTTCAAAACTATTCTTTCTCCATTGAATTGTTTTTGTACCTCTTTGAAAATCTTTGGGGCATATATCTGTGAGTCTATTTCTGAACTCTATTCTCTTCCATGGGTTTACATGTCTATACTAGTAGTTTCCAACAGTGATCATTTTATCCCCCTCCTCTGCCCCCAGGGGCATTTGGCAATGTCTTGAGATTCTGTTTGTTTGTTTGTTTTGGTATCATTAATAAACAATCACATGAGCAACGTGGTTACTAGATTTCCCCCATTATCAAGTCCCCACCACATACCCCATTACAGTCACTGTCCATCAGCATAGTAAGATGTTATAGAGTCACTGCTTGTCTTCTCTGGGCTATACTGCCTTCCCCGTGCCCCGGCCCCTACATTATGTGTACTAATCGTAATGCCCCTTTTTCCCCTTCTCCCTTCCTTCCCACCCACCACTGTTAGTCCATTCTTGGGTTATGTGAGTCTGCTGCTGTTTTATTCCTTCAGTTTTTGCTTTGTTCTTATGCTCCACAGATGAGTGAAATCATTTGGTACTTGTCTTTTTCTGCCTGGCTTATTTCACTGAGCACAATACCCGCTAGCTCCATCCAGTTTGTTGCAAATGGTAGGATTTGTTTTCTTCTTATGGCTGAATAATATTCCATTGTGTATATGTACCACATCTTTAGCCATTCATCTACTGATAGACACTTAGGTTGCTTCCATTTCTTGGCTATTGTAAATAGTGATGTGATAAACATAGGGGGAGATGTTTTTGATTGTCACAACTGTGGTGCTATTGGTACGTAGTGGGTAAAGACTTGGGATGCTTCTAAACATCCCACAATACCCAGGACACCTCCTTACAACAAAGAATTATCTGACCCAAAATGTCAGTAGTGCCCAAGTTTAAATATTCTGGTCAATACTTTTGCCAGTATCACACTGTTTGATTATTATTTATTGTAAGTTTTGAAATCAGGCAGTGTAATTCTGCAACTTAGTCTTTTTAAAAATTATTTTAGCTACTCGAGATCCTTTGCATTTCCACATTAATTTTAGAATCAGCTTCTCCATTTAAAAAAAAAATTCTGCTGGGTATAACACAGAGAAGACAAGTAGTGATTTTATAGCATCTTGCTACGCTGATGGACAGTGACTGTAATGGGATATGTGGTGGGGACTTGATAATAGGGGGAGTCTAGTAACCATAATGTTGCTCATGTAATTGTACATTAATGATAAAAAAAAGTCTGCTGGAATTTGATTAGCATTGCATAAAATCTGTAAATAAATTTGGACACAATTGACATCTTAAAAATATTGAATCCATGGATATGTCATTTTTTACACTTATGTTCTCAATTTTTCTCAGCAATGTTGATGGACCCACACACAGATTGTGTGTGTGTATTAAAACACTACAGATTGATACAGATACATAGATCTCAGTGTTTGTATCAGTCTGCAGTGTTTTAAAGCCTTTCTGGTTTTGCTATCACTATAGTACTGGTGTTTTAAAATTATTTGTAAGGTATTGCTCTCTCCCTTCCTCCCCCTCTCCCTTTGCCTACTAGTCTTTTTTCCCCCAGCTCCCTCTTCTTTCCTCCATTCCACTTCCTCTTTTTCATTTATTGGGCAAGCATGTGTACAATTAGTATGATTTCTCCCTTAAATGTTTGACAGTATTCATATGGGAAATTAATAGAACAAAGATGTTCCATTGTCTCATGGATTGCATGGTTTCAGAAGGGAAGTCTGTAGTCTCTTATCTTTATCCCTCTATTTATGTCTCTTTCTCCTCTAACTGCTTTCAGTATTTTCTCTTGGTCACTAATTTTCAGCAATTTGATTATATCTTTGTGGTATGTGCGCATGTGCATGTACATACATGGGCGTGCATGTGTATTCATCCTGTTTATGGTTTGTGGATCTTCTTTGATTTGTAAGTTAATAGGTTTCACCATATTTGGAAAAATTTCAGTTCTTGTCTGTTCAAATACTTTGCTACCTTCTCTCTTCCCCTTCTGAGTCTCCAATTACATTTCTGTTATACTACTTAAGTATCCACTGGTCACTGAAATACTCATTATTTTCAGTATTTAGTTCCTCTGTGTTTATGTTACATTGCTTGATATTGTCCACTGGCCAGTGAAGCTCTGTTCACTTCCATTTCAGTCTTTTTTTTTTTCATTGTGTGCTCAATGTTGGATTGTTCTATTGTCTTAAGCTCATTGATCTTTTATTCTTTAGTGTCTAGTTTGCTCTTAGTCCTTCCCAGTGAATTTTTCATTTTAAACATTGTATTTTAAATGTAGTTCTATTTGGTTTTTATTTGTATCATCCAAATCTGTTGTCATTACATTCAAGTTTTCTTTTAAGTTTGTGTGCATATAGATGAGTGTGTATGTGTATGTGTATGTGTGTGCATATATATGTTTAAAAATTCTTTTCTGCTAATTCCATTTTATTTCTGACATTCTGGGTATGTTTCAAGTGAACAATTTTTCTCTTGGTTAGGGTCACTTTTTCTTAGTACTTCACATATCTACTATCTTCACATATCTTTATTGGAAGTTGTTTATGAATTTTGGGTCATTCAGTGCTGGATTTTGTTGTAGGCCTTTAAAGAGTGTATAGATGGTAATATTTTTGTACTCATCTTTAGTCCTTCAATTTGGCTTCTTAGTCCTATTGGGATAACCCCTGTAATTCTGTTATCTTCCTTGTATGATTGGGTACCACTAATCTGGTGTCAACCATATCTTCAAGTAGTTCTGATTTCTCTTAATAGCATATAATCCCTAGAGTTCACAGACTGGGTGCTAGAGTGCTAATTTTTATTGAGTTTGTCACTGTTTACAAGGGAAAAAGGCCAGAAGGGCAGTCAAACTTTTTTGTAAAGGGCCAGGTAGTATATATTTGAGGCTTTGCATAATCTGTCACAACTATTAAAATCTGCCATTGTAGCTTGAAAGCAGACACAGGCAAAAATATAAACAAACAAGTATGGCTGTTTTAATGAAACTTTACAAAAAAAGGGTTGTAAGTTGGATTTGGTTCACAGGCTGTAAGTTTGCTGACCTATGTCATACAACATTTATAGAAAATGGTTTTAGAAGATTTCTCCAAATAATATTACTGTTAGTATAATATGAAAGCATTCTAAGATTTCTTTGTCATTCTTTTGTACTTAGAGCTACCCCTCAAGGATAAACACATCTATATTTTAAAGTAACTTGATATAAGTTCTGTCATGTAGTTATACTACCAATTTAATGTACTAAGTTCATTAATGTAATTTTGGATTTGATGTTTGAGCAATACTTATTTTTATTTTTATTTTATAACTATGTAAAAATGGTTCTAAAATCATATCTTTAAATATGGTGCATTTAGTGAAGTCTAGCTTCAATCTGTTTTCTCCACATGATTCCTTTCCTTCCACTTTAGGTTGTCACTTTTGGCTTATCCTTCATTTATAGAAAATATATATAACTAAATATGCATATATATTCATCTATACACTGTTTTTAAATAAAACCCCTGTTTTAGTAGCATACTAAACACACTGTTTGGCAATTTATTTTTTTTAAACTCAGTATATCCTGGGGATCACTTCATAGCATTATGTAGAAAGATCAGAAAATTCTTAAAATTATGATAGTTTAATATATAAACAGTGCAATAAACATGAACACTTTAGTATGTCCATTAGTGGACATAGATAATTGTCTAGAAAAAATATAAATGGCTAAAAATGACATACTAAATCAAATGAATTTAAATAGTCCAGTAGCCTCAAGGAGAAAATTCAAACAAGTCAAAAACATAAATCCTGGAAGGAAAAAGTAGGTCATATTCATGAGTTCTATGAAAATTTCAAATAATGTAATTTCCAAAAACTTATTCTAACATGAAAATATATATCATTCCAAGTAACTTCTTCATTTGGTAATAAAATGTAAGTTCTTCCCATATATTTTCACATTTAAAATGGTTATTCATTGTTCTGACATATAATAAAGACATATTATTTATGTAGCATTAATTACTAAAATTTACATCCGTATAACTATGAGATAAATTATTTAATGTACTTCCTTATCTTGAAAGTTACTTTAACCTCAAATCTACAAAATAGGAAACTTCTAAAATATTATTATGCTATAAGAAACAATATTCTATTCCTGATTGTTAAAAGCTTCTTATTGATCAAATTTGTGCTATTAAATGTCTCATTTAAATAAGTAGAAAAAATTGTATCAACATTTTACTTTATTTCAGTTGAAATAGAGCAGCATGAATTTGAATGTTCTAGGAGCAATTATGGACAAGGTTTTGACTTGTAAAGCTGTAGATTATGAATTTAAATTCCAATTATCAATTGATATGAATCAAGTTAAATATTACAGCAGGGAGGGCTAAGACATGGTACTCTTAAATATGTGTATAAGCTGTTGCATGTCTTTATAAATTCTTCTATATCTCATACAAAGCTATCAGTCTACAGAAGCATTACAAAAATAAGAAAAGGTTATATCAACATTAATATGTTATAATAATTATACTTATTTTTCAAGGAGTGACTCAAAGTATGACTTAAGGATGAAAATCTATTCAAGATTTTGTTTTAGCTTTAAATACTTTTTGTTGTAAATTTATATGTTCATTCCAATTAGGACATTCAAAAGTCACCTGAAAGAGAACCCCAGAAGAGTATATTTTTTATTTTAGATCTTAGATGGTACAGACAGGATATATGTAAATTTTTTAACCTGGATCATGGCCAAAGAGTATCAGTGTTTGTTATCCTTGTTCAGTGGAAGCCAATTTAACTTAATAGTGTAAATAAATGATTATGTTAATATAAGTTATTTTGGCAAATGGGAAAATTATACAATTGTCATTGAGTTGGCAGAAACTAAGTGGTTTATTCTTTTGAATATTTTTCTGAAAACTTGCTTCCAAGTTAGCAACGCTTTTATAATAAAACCATCCATCAATGGGGTAACCCTGGTTGGGTGGTAGTAAAGGTAGGGATTTATTACTAGGAAACTTTTCAAGTCTATTACCATCTATGTTGTCCATTTAGACTTGCTATAAACCATTTTATTTTACACAATAAGCCTCCAAAAAAAGATAGACTAACAAAACAAAAAGGACCATACAACTTACACAATTTCCTTGTGCCTCCCAGACACGATTCTAAAGAATTAAGCCTGTGGTAACAAATTCCACTAATACGTGAGAACCCCTGATGGGTAGGCATCAGGGGTAGATCCGTGTTTTATAGGACTTGAAGCTTATACAATTTGAGGAATAGTTCTTAATAAAAATTTAAGATTTCAGTTACAGAATTAGGTACTGGAAAAAACATGTACAAATAAGACAATGAAGTTAAGCATCATTAATTTTGTAGTAAATTCTTCTTTGTATCTGAAACAAACAGTGAACATTCCATAATTATTTGTGGAATAGTTTTAGAATAATAGTACTTTTTAAAATGAAGTCAGGATGAGTGGAAGACCATTACTTCTACTGACAGTGGCCTCTTGCAATGTCACTAAAGTAGTATAATTTAACAGTACCTTATCCTGACCTATCAGGTAAAAGGCATGAAAATTAAATACAAAGCTAAATGGCTTTTATTTTCTTAACTCACTTAGAATATGACCATTTCCCAGAGGTGTACAAACACATTTAATTGTATATATCCATTTAAGCTAAATTCCAACATAAAAACTACCTAAACGTTAGACAATTGGGAAGTGATATAGATACTAGATATGTCTTGTGTCAGACTCTAAAGAATTGTGAACTTTGGCAAATTGAGGGGCACGAAGTTACAAATATATGCTCACTAGTGAATTTTGCTAAAGACTATATTCAGTTAAGCGAATAGTGAGAAGGCCCACGCTGTATCAGCAGGTAAACAGATTGTATCATATGTATGTTTCTAAACAGAAAGATTAAGAAATGAAAACTTTCATGTAGTACAGATATAATATCAATTTAAGACCTGGTAAGATCACCTCTTCAAATAAATGACTCCAGTTCCCTGTAACAATTAAAAAATAGAGAGGATAAATCACAGAATTAAGAAAGAACGTGAGAGTAAGACACAGAAAATGTCCCAGAAATAATTTGTGGACCACAGATCTTATAAATAACCCCTACATTACTGGTAAATATAAAGTACTCACATTAGTAACTCACAAAGAAAACCGTATTTGTATTTCTTTGGTTTATATGTCTGTATACAAGTGCTATATAGTCTTAATGTTAACTAGATTAAGTCTTAGATATTCTTGACTATTTGCTTTGACATAATGAATTTTAAGATCAACTTGTCAAGTTCCGTGAAAAACCTTGGAAGGATTTTGACTGGAATTCCATGGAATTTTAGATTATTTACCACAAGCAGGTGTGTATTTTAATCAGGTGTTCATTTATGTTGCTTGGTAATTCCTTCTTAAGTGTATTTCATGTATTTTGATTATTTTCAGTAAAAAAAATCACATATAAATTTTGCCAGAGAGGAAAAAATAGAAAAAAGCTACCTAACTTATTTTATAAGGCCAATATAACCTTGATAGCAGTAAAGGGATTGTTAGCAGTCAAGCCCAAGTCAAGTCATAGATTTTTCTTAAGAACATAGATGGAAAAGTCTTAAATGAAATACTAGTGAACTGAATATAATAGTAGCATATATTTTTAAATGATTACCATTTGCTCATTAAAAGATGAGCAGAAGATGGGCACAGCAAACTTCTGTTGTAAAGGGCTAGACTGCAAATATTATAGGCTTGTGGGCCAAGAGGCAAAACTGAGGTTATTATATAGGCACTTGTATATAATGAGAGAAAACAAATTTATATAAATATTGATGAGATTAAAAGTATAATAATTGAGTACAATTTTCATAATACAAATGTGAATAATGGAATTGTTTTGCGGGGTGAGCGGTTAATGACATTTCACTTAACTAGAGTTTAAAGTTGGTGTTCTTAGCATCAAAATCTATTGCAAATGTTGATTCATTAATGCTGATTTATGATGAGATTTTACATATTTCACCTTTGTTTTTCCTCTTAGATAGGTATTGCCAAATACTGATATCAATCTATGAGTATACAGTTTTATTGAGTATATTCACCTATTAGAAGCCATTTTTAGCATTGTATTAGCTAAAAGATGAGAGTGCCTTTTAGCATGTCATTATATTGAAATTAACCACTGAATATTAAAGTTACTCGATTGAACAGCTAAATAGACTTTGGAATATGGAAATTTCTTTTGTACTTGGATCAACGTTGAAAAATGCTGCTGTGGATTGAAATCAGAAAATATATTGCTGGGAATCTGTGTAGGAATGGAGATCTCACTTCTTTTTTTTAACTTTGTCAGTTCAGGAAGTGTATAACACAGCCTGACATTACTTGCAACTTAAACAATCTTAGTTCTCATTAAAATGTCTTCATCACAGTACAAGTTTCACATTTAACTACTGTTTTGCCTTGTAGTTTTAGGTGGAAACATTTTAAAGTCTGCAACATTAAGCTAATTCCGAAGTCATTCAGAGTTAAGTAAAAGTGATTGGGCCATAGCAACCATTTAAAAATGTAAACACAATCCATTCTTGTGTACTGTGCAAGAGGCAGGATATATTTGGCACATACGCTGTAAGTTTACCAACCCCTGCTCTGTGTTAGGTCTTATATTCCCAATAGGTGCCTGTTTCCCTCCAAACACTACAACCAGTAAAATTATTGTTAACTTTTAAAAAACTTACCCAATTTGAAATTACATTTTTTCAATTTGCATTTATTTGAATATTAATAAAGTAAAATATCTTTTCATGATTATGGGCCATTTATATTTCTTCATTGTAAACTGGATGTTCATACTTTTTCTATTTTTATTGCAGTAAAATTTTCATTCTGACAATCATTTTGTGTGCCAGAAGTTTTAAATCCTTTTTAGTGGCTCTCCCTACTTTATATTATTTTTCACTGCTTTCTCCCATACATCCAATACTTCTTTCATATTGAAAGACCTGCCATTGCCTGACAGAACTGTTTTCTCAAGCTTCTCTACATATAATGCACATTCTCCATCACCTTTTCTCCATTTTCTCTCCTAGCATAGCTCTTACTTATCCTTCAAGATTCAGATCAAGGATCAATTCCTCCTCTTTGGTTCCACAGCACTCAGTGCAAATATCTGCCAGAAAACCCAGGACACTGTTCAGAATTAATTGTTGCTCGCAGTGGTCTGTCTCTCTACCAAGCTCAAAGCTCTTTGAGACATCGTATTGTAATTGATCTTTATATTCAGGAACAGTGCCTAGCACTTAGTAGGCACTGATTATTTGTTGACTGGATGAGTTCAAAATAGCAGAAGTATTAATAATATTAACAAAGCAATATGTGCCTAACACATAAATACAGAAACAAATTTGTATAATAGTATCCCTTGTAAAAAAAGTACTTACAATAATATACAACTGGATTTTGAAAATCACTCAAATGTCAAAATTTCACCACACAAAATAGCACTTAAGTTTTTATTTTATTCCCTGACAAAATTTAGTATGTTAAACATTTGATTTAGATACTTGTCTTTTTCCCTAAAGACTTAAAATAATCTAAATAATTGCCATTAGGTACGGCTATGATCTCTAATTCAAGAAATTTACTTGTACTGGAAAACAGAAAATACAAAAAAGAATATTCATCAGCCATGTCTGTTCTGTAGTCTGAACATTAAGTTTTTTCAAAATCTCCTTTGTAACTTAACCAAGATTCATTTTGGATTAATCTTTCATTTTGCTTTATTTCCAAAGGACATCCATTACCTTGCACTAGATAAGGGTGAATTGGCACTAGCTGAAGTGGCAAGAAAGCGAGCTAACGACATTGATGCAGAATCAATAACCTCTGGAGTTGGTAAGAATTAATGTTAGCTTAAGTCCTTTTTATTTTAATCAATACTTATTCAGTATCATTTATATTTATGTTTGTAGGGCATTGTTGGTTAATTTGAATTACTTTCTTTGTAAGACAGTGTCTTTAAAAAAACTAATTATGTCTAGGTAAATAGTATAATACGGATATATAAGTTAGAGATGTGTTAATTTGAAAATTGATAATAAGTGATTAATCACTATTTAGCAGAAAGTGAAAAGGAAACTGTTCATAAGATTTCTAAAGAAAGACTTTATTATCATCAGTGCTATTATTAAAATTAACCAACACAGGAATTTACATAATCCTTTATTTATACATATAGACATATCTCAAAAGATTCTCTCCTATGTCAAAGTACTTCACATGGGATTTTAGGTTTGATGGGTGATTTGTTTTCACTTAGAAGCCACTATAGTCATTTTACAGTGTAGTCTTCCAAAGGAGAGAAATGAGAAACCTAAATTGAATCTAAAGATCCATTTAAAACTTTATTAATATAGAAAAATGAGTTTTTAAAAAAACATTATAGTATCAACAAGGAGCTTTCTTTTTCTAAACTCATTTATCTAATGTGACTAAATCTCTAATTACTGACTTCTGGAAATCACAATTCCTATTCTTCCTGGTATTTCCTATCCCAAGATTAGGCAAAAGACACTCAGAATTGCAACAGAATTTGTTTCTTTGTGGAACTCCTATGAAACAAATTTGAATAAGATTTCCACTTTGTAAATTGCTTGAAAATATTATAGCAAGCCTGTCTACATAGAGATCTTGTGCTTTGCTTTTGTAATACTATTTGCAGCAATAGGGAACAACCATGACCTTCTCTCTAATATCACCACCAGAGATCCCAGTCTTCAAGATGGTACTGAAGGACCCATACCACCTGGGTGGCTCTAAACCTGAATACCAAAACTGACAATTTACTTACCAGATGGTTTAGTTCTCTTTTCTGAGCCCTGAAAGAGTTCCAAACTGATCGAAAACATGAGATACATAGACTACCTTCAAATCTCCAATCCTAAGAGATAAGGAATACTCACTATTAATACAATATTAGATAAGAATAACCTTAGTTACCTATCACTATATGTTACTTGTTAAGAATATTGATGTGACTCCTAATAATAAAAATAATACCTAAAATTATTAAATTCTTACTATGGGCCAGGAATCATTCTGAGTTACAGGTATTAACTAATCCCCACCATAACTCAGTGAGGTAGGTATAATTTATATTTGTTATGAGAAGTCACTTTTAACTAAATGATGAAGCCATACTATGTTAATTGGAATTATGCTGTTATATGATAGGGATACAAATATCCTCTATCCCAATCCACAGTAGGAGGTTAACTGACAGCAGATTTTATGGAAATTTTTCTGAGTTGCCATGTACCTAGCCTTTTCTACCAGTGTATCAGATCTAATGGAAACCAGCTTTGCATTTTAAAGCTATTGAAAGTTACTAGGGATTAAAAGGAATGAGGAGATTATCATGAAATTTCAGGAAGATGAAAAAACTCCACTGTTTGTCAAAATGGGTCCTGTGCCCTGAGTATTCTTTGATCAGGGTATTGTGGCCAGTGGACAATGCCCACCAGAGAGCTCGGTGTTCTCCTTTGGTGCTCTTCCTCATTTCTAGCAAATAGCTTTCCTTCACTGAAACTGGTTTTCTCTCCATTTCTGTCTTTTTTTCAGGGCTTACCCTTTGACTTCTATTACTATCAGTTGACAAAAATGCCACTCAGTAACAATAGTAACTCTCAAGAGATGAACATCTTAGATGAATGTTCTACCCCACTTCTGTTCCAGAAAACTGGGGTGACTCTCATTGGCAATTCCATATGGCATTAGAATCTCTAGTTTCCTCATTGTAGTCTCTGCCCCATTCTTCCTTACAGCCCACCTCATGATGGGGAAAATTTTCTTTCAAATAGCCTCAATTTAATTCAACTCTTCCATCTCAAGCTTTTCCCAGAGCAGAAAATAATTAAATTTTTGGCTTTTGAAGAGGTTCTTTAATGTAAGCAAGAGGACAAATTATATGATATCAAGAGTATTTCGGTAGAAGTAGTTTATCTATATGGGAGAGTCTGAGAAAATTAACACATGTAGTAGCTGTCAACAGTTAAAAGCAAGAGTTGCCAAAGGAGAAGTTGAATGATGATAATCTGAACAATTTTGTAATGTTTTATTTAAATTTTTTATTGAAGTATAACATACATAAAGAAAAGCACACAAATTGTAAATGAATTTTCACAAAGTACACACATCCTGGTAACCAGGATCCAGATCAAGTAACATCCAGATCACCAGAACCCCAGAAGCCCTCTCATACCTCCTTCAAGATACAACACCCCCAAACCAACTAACCAACTATCTTTACTTATAACATCATAGATTAGTTTTGCCATTTTTTCAGACTTGAAGTGGAATTGTATATATATATATATATATATATATATATATATAATTCTTTCGTATTTGGCTCCTTTATTCAACAATAGGAGTGTGAGAGTCTTTCATGTTATTGTATATAATGGTAATTCTTTCATTCTTACTGCTATGTAACACTATTCCAATATAGGAACATACTGCAATTTCATTCTACTTTTGAAGGATATTTGAGTTGTTTCAAGTTGGAGCTGTTGTAAATAGTGTTATGAATGTTCTTGTATATGGCTTTTAGTGGACATCTGTACACAGATCTGTTGGGTATGTGCTTAGAAGTGGAATTGTTGGGATATAGGATACATGTATATATTCAAGTTTAGTAGCTACTTCCAGTTTTCCCAATTAGTTGTAACAATTTAGCTTTTCACCAGCAGTGCCCAAGAGTTAATGGTTTGTTTCATCCAGTTATGCATAGTATTCTTTTTCATTTTAGCCATTCTGGTGAGGAAGACATTATATAATTTTGTATATATGAGAATATATATATATGGAGAGAGACTGTTTTTAGACTCTTTGTTTCATTGGTCTGTTGGTACTTGAACAAATATCTTACTGTTTTAAGCAACTCTGGCTTTAAGTCTTAATATCTGGTAATGCAAGTTGTTCAGCTTTTTTCTTCTTTAAGATGACTATAGCCATTCCTGGCCCATTACATTTCCATATACATTTCAAAATCAGCTATCACCCTCCCCCAAGAAAAAATGGTGAGGAACTGAAATTCTCTTTGGAATTGCATTAAATCTATAGACCAATCTGGACATAGTTGGCTTCTTAATAATACTGAGTTTTCTAATCCATTAATATTATATATCCCTCCACTTATTTATTTTTTTCTCTGAAATGTTCTGTAATTTCTGCTGTAATGGTCTTACACATCCTTCATTAGATTTTCTTTTTCTCTACTCAAAGAATTTTAATTCATTGATGGTACATAAATTCAATAGAATACTATGCTAAAATTTAAAACGATAAGAAAGAATGGCCTATATTGATATTTGTATAGGAAAAATATATACTTACACATACTTACCCTAAAAATCTGGAAGGATATACACCTTACTGTTATTAATGATTGTATCTGAGGGATGGGAATTCCTGAGGAAATATCCATTTTCTATTTTTTATAGTTCTTAATTGGGTGAACTCACATAATGGGCAAAAATTGTATGGATATTGGGTGTATTTCATTGAGATATAATTGCTATATTAATTTAAGGCATATAACATAATTATTTGATATCTATAAATAATGCAAAATGATCTCCACAATAAGTCTACTTAACATCTATCACCACACAGCTACAATTTGTGTGTGTGTTTGTAAGTACTCTTAAAATTAACTCTCTCAGTTACCTTCAAATTTACAATACCGTATTTTTGATATTGTATGGAACCACAAAAGACCTCAAGTAGCCAAAGCAATCAAGAAAGAACAAAACTGGAAGCATCACATTTCTGATTGCAAACTATATTACAAAGCTATAGTAATCAAATCTGTAGATTGAATTGGGTACTATGGACATTTTAACAATATTCTTTCAATCCATGAGCATGGTTTATCTTTCTGTTTGTGTCTTCAATTTCTTTCACCAATGTCATGTGATTCTTTACAGGTCTTTCATCTCTGTGGTTAAATTTATTCCTTTTTGAATCCTTTTTGATACAATTGTAAATATGATTGCATTCTTAATTCCCCTTTCTGATAGTTCAGTATTAGTGTATAGAAATGCAAGATTTTTGTACATTGATTTTTTTATCCTCCAACTTTACTGGGTTCTTTTATTAGTTCTAACAGTTTTTGGTAGAGTCTTTAGGGTTTTTTATATTATAATATTGTATCATCTGTAAATAGATACAGTTTTACTTCTTCCTTTCTAAATTGGAAGTGTTTTCTTTCCTAATTGCTTTGCTGGGACCTCCAAAACTATGTCAAATCAAAGTGGCAAGAGTGGGCATCCTTATCTTGTTCCTAATCTTAGAAGTAAAGCTTTTATTTTTTCACCATTAAGAATGATGTTAGTTAGGGGCCTGTCATATATGGCCTTTATTATGTTGAGGTAAGTTCCCCTATATGCAGATACCCTCTTGTTATCTGAGACACCATTATTTAATGATTTTTCTTCCTAACACTTTTCTAGCCATTCCTTCTCAGTTACCTTTATTGGTTTCTCTTTACCAGACCCCTGTAAATTCACAAATGCTTGCAGCAATCTAGGGAGTGTTTCAAGAAAAACAACTGAATTTCAGTAAGAAGGGCAAGTTTTGTGGTGTTTTACCCTTTTCCCATCAGCCCCTCCATGAGCTCCACAGTAGCCTTGAGAATCAGCAGCTCACAACCATGGCAAAAAATACAGCCCAGGAGAAAGTGAAGAACAGGATTGGAGATCCTTAAAATCCCCATTCCCAGAAAACTATCATTATGTGACTTTGCTATTTTCTTGGAAGACCTCCAGTGCAAACATGTCTTTATCAGACCTGAGTGGTAGCTCACCCACTGTGCAAAGGCTCTTCCCCAGGGCTGTTTGTGGATAACAATTTGGAGGCAGTTGTTTAGGGTTGTGGATGCCCGAGGAGGTAAATACCAGCTGGGGCAAATAAGACAACTAAAAAGCTAAAAAGGAAAATCTGGGGAATGTGATGTCCACATGGGATTTGAAAATCTTCCTAGGACTATAGATGGCCAATTACATGTGTGTACTGTGTGCATGCTCAGGACTGTATGCTTTCTCAGGAAAGATCCAAGAAGGTGCTACATTCTCACCTCTGGCTGATTGAGACATTGTGCAAACAGGAAATTAAGCCTAAAGCTGAGTTCTAAAGTGCTTTGTTGAGTTTTGAAGTATTGTGCCAACATACCCACAGAACCCCCAGCAAAGACTGTGAGACTTATTGGTTCCAAGATTGGAAATTCCTATCCAATCTGTAGGTGACTACTAATGTAAATAAAAAGAGATTGCAGTAACCACACAAAACAAAGATTATATAGACTTTGTAGAATTAGTTCAGAGAAGTCACCAAACAAACAACAAAGAGAAAAAACAAACCTCAGAGAAGATGTGTGATTTCCAGAGTTGCCACATTATATTATTTAAATGCCCAGTTTCTAATGAAGTATTATGACAAGCAACCAAACAAAAGAGTATGGCCCATAAATAGGGAAAAAAGCAATCATTAGAAACTGACCCTGAGGAAGACCAGATATTGGATTTAATAAACAGACTTTAAAGCACTGAATCCTAGCACTTGATAAAGATCTAAGCACAATAATAACTCAGTAAGTATTGTTGAATGAATGAATACATGAATATATGAACAAACATAATAAAAAAGGACCAGGAAAAAATGGAAAAAAAAGGCAGCAGGCAATTACACATGGAAAAAAAGCCTTCTAAATATAGATAATCTGTACATCACAGTACCAGTACCACACTTTCTTCACAAAACTGTGTAGGAAATCTTGTTGGCTAATAAAAGATTTTCCCCCAGCTTGTTTTTCTTCAAAATTTTCTTAGCTATTCATGCCCTATGTTCTATACCATATAAACTTCATTGAGAATTAACTTCTCAACTTCCATGAAAACTTCACGTGTTCTTTTTTTTTAGATTTTTTTTGTATCATTAATATACACTTACATGAACATTGTGGTTACTAGATTCCCCCATTATCAAGTCCCCACCACATAACCCATTACAATCACTTTCCATCAGCGTTAAGATGCTATAGAATCACTAACTTGCCTTCTCTGTGCTATACTGCCTTCCCTGTGCTCCACCCCTACATTGTGTGCTAATTATAATGCCCCTTTTTCCCCTTATCCCTCCCTTTCCACCCATCCTCCCCAGTTCCTTTCTCTTTGGTAACTGTTAGTCCATTCTTGGGTTCTGTGAGTCTGCTGCTGTTTTGTTCCTTCAGTTTTTTCTTTGTTCTTATACTCTACAGATGAGTGAAATCATTTGATACTTGTCTTTCTCTGCCTGGCTTATTTCACTGAGCATAATACCCTCTAGCTCCATCCATGTTGTTGCAAATGGTAGGATTTGTTTTCTTCTTATGGCTGAATAATATTCCATTGTGTATATGTACCACATCTTCTTTATCCATTCATCTACTGATGGACACTTAGGTTGCTTCCATTTCTTGGTATTGTAAATATTGCTGCAATAAACGTAGGGGTGCATATGTCTTTTTCAAACTGGGCTCCTGCATTCTTAGGGTAAATTCCTAGGAGTGGGATTCCTGGGTCAAATGGTATTTCTATTTTGAGTTTTTGAGGAACCTCCATACTGCTTTTCACAATGGTTGAACTAATTTACATTCCCATTAGCAGTATAGGAGGGTTCCCCTTTCTCCACATCCTCGCCAACATTTGTTGTTTGTCTTTTGGATGGTGGCCATCCTAACTGGTGTGAGGTGATATCTCATTGTGGTTTTAATTTTCATTTCTCTGATGATTAGCGATGTGGACCATCTTTCCATGTGCCTGTTGGCCATCTGAATTTCTTCTTTGGAGAAGTGTCTGTTCATATCCTCTGCCCATATTTTAATTGGTTTATTTGCTTTTTGTTTGTTGAGGTACACAAGCCCTTTATATATTTTGGTTGTCAACCCCTCATCGGATATGTCATTTATGAATATATTCTCCCATACTGTAGGATGCCTTTTAGTTCTACTGATGGTGCCCTTTGCTGTACAGAAGCTTTTTAGTTTGATATAGTCCCACTTGTTCATTTTTGCTTTTGTTTCCCTTGCCCGGGGAGATATGTTCATGAAGAAGTTGCTCATGTTTATATCCAAGAGAGTTTTGCCTATATTTTCTTCTAAGAGTTTTATGTTTTCATGACTTACATTCAGGTCTTTGATCCTTTTCGAGTTTACTTTTGTGTATGGAGTTAGACAGTAATCCAGTTTCATTCTCTTATATGTAGCTGTCCAGTTTTGCCAACACCAGCTGTTGATTCACAAGTGTTTTAAGTGAAATTGCATTAACCTAATATTGACATCTTTACAGTATTGAATATTCCAGCTATGAATGTGACATCTCTCCATGTATCAGGTCTTTGATGTTCAATAATGTTTGGGTATTTCTCATAATTGTTCCATATATTTTATTATATTTATTCCTGTAATCTTATTTTATGTCAATAGTTTCTTTTTTATTTGTTTTTTTGACTTTATTGATATAATTGACATTATGTAAGTTTATGATGTATCTGTGTTTGATATTTATTGCAGTATGATTACCGTTAGTTAATTACTAGTTAGTGCCTCCACCATATCACATAATTACCATTTCTTTTTTGTAGTTAGAATATTTAAACTGTACTCTCTTCAGTTTTTAATAAAACAATACAATACTGTTAACTATATTCATAATGTTTTGAATTAGATCCCCTGAAGTTATTCATCTTATAATAGGAAATATTTACTCTTTGACTGACATCTTTCAGTTTCCCCACAGCCTACTCCTGATAGCCACCATTCTATTTTCTATTTCTAAATGTTTAGCTTTTTAGGATACCACATATAAGTGATACAGTATTGTCTTTCTCTGTCTGACCTATTTCACTTAGCATAACATTGTCAAGGTCCATTTATGTGGTTACAAATGGCAGTATTTACTTCTTCTCATGGCTGAACAATATTCCAATGTGTGTCAGTGCATGGTTTCTGTGTCTTGGTTAGTGTGAATAAATCTGTAAACATGGAAACATGGGGGTGCACATAACTCTTCAATACCTTTTTCATTTCTTTTGAATTTCTACCCAGAAGTGAGATTGCTGGATCATATGGTAGTTCTATTTTATAACCTTTGGGGGGGGACCTGCATATTGTTTTTTCCATACTCGATGTACCAATTTACATTCTCACCAACAGGGTTCCCTTTTCTCCACATCTTCACCAACACTTTGTCTTCTCTTTTTGATGATAACCATTCTAATAGGTGTGAGGTAATATCTCATTGTGGTTTTGATTTGCATTTCCATGATGATTAATGATGTTGAGTACTTTTTATCAACTTACTGGCCAGTTGTATGTCTTCTTTAGAAAAAAGTCTATTTAGGTTTTCTGTCAATTTTTATTTAAATTTTCTTTTCTGTTTTTGGTTACTATTATGTTATATATTTTGGTTATTAACGCATTATCAGATATATGGTGTGCAAATAATTTCTCCCATTTCATAAATTGCCTTCTTTTTTTATTTTAACTGTGTAGAAGCTTTTTAGTTTGATATAGTCTCATTTATTTTTTGCCTTTGTATTTTTTGGTGTCATTTCAAAAAAATTGTCAAGGCTAGTGTCAAAGAGCTTTCTTCTGTTGTCTTATAGGAGTTTTATGTTTTTTTGTCTTATGTTTAAGTCTTTAATCCTTTTTGAGTTAATTTTTGTAAGTAATATAGAACATCCAATTTCACTTTTCTGCATGCCGGCCATTGTTTTCCCACCACCATTTATTAAAGAGACTGTCCTTTTCCCATTGAGTATTCTTGACTCTCTTGTCAAGTATTAGTAGTTGTATATGCATGGGTTTACTTCTGGGCTCTTTCTAATGTTCCGTTTGGCTATGTGTCTATTTTTATGCCATTACAATACTGTCTTATCATTACAGTTTTATTGTGTAGTTTGAAATCAGGAAGTCTGATGCCTCCAGCTTTGTTCTTCCTTCTCAGGATTGCTTTGTCTATTCAAGGATTTTTGTGGTTCCATACAGATTTCAGGATTGTTTTTTCTATTTATGTGAAATATGCCACTGGATGATTGCATTGAATCTATATATACCTTTGGGTCATATGGACATTAAAAAAAATATTTTTCCAATCCATGAACACATTATCTTTCCACTTATTTGTATCATCTTCAATTTCTTTCATCAAAGTCTTGTGGTTTCTAGTGTACAGATCTTTCACCTCTGTAGTTAAATTTATTCTGAGGTATTTTATTCTTTTTGATGCAACTGTGAATGAAAGTTTTTTCATTTCTGATCATTTGTTCCTCGTGTATAGAAACTGATTTTTGTATATTGACTTTGTATCCTCCAACTTTACTGAAATCTTTCATTAGTTCTAATGTTTTTTGATGGACTATTTAGAGTTTTCTACATATGCCAACTGCAAATGGAAGAAGTTTTATTTCTTCTTTTCTGATTTGAATATCTTTTAATTCTTTTTCTTGTCTAAGTGCTCTGGCTAGGATCTCCAATATTACATCAAATCAGAGTGACCAGGATTAAATGCACTTCATTGGTGGGGCATTAATGGTGGTATAATGCCAATAAGTGTCATAGGTATGGAACAATCTATGCTCTTATAACAAGAAACCACAATGATTCAAGAAATAATTTTATTTCTTTCTCATATCACAATCTGGGGAGGTGTTCTTGGACTCATAAGGCAGGCTGCATTTATGGCTGTCTACATATTTTCATATTAAGAAATTCTTCTAAATGTATTTCATTTCCAAATATACATATCATATATGATCTTTCACATACTATGGTATAAAAAGGATGTAGCTTTATAAATTGCCATCTCCTTTGAAAACATATGCTAAAATTCTGATATAAAAACTTATTTGTGCTTAATGGAGAACTTTAGAGATTGCAGTATTGAAAACAGTATAAAGGTGATAAAGATTACTCATTATGTTATCACCCAAAGATAATTTACACTATTAGTCTGTTTATTTCCTTTTTACTATGCATATATTTAAAAGAATTTAAATCATTTTTATTCCTTTTTGTTACCCAATAGTATGTTATGACTACATTCCTATGTTATTAGAAATCATTCAAAAGCCTGATTTTAAGTAAGTTCTCTTCCTTTTTGGTTTTACTATAAAATCATTGTACCATTGTACAAATGTATGAAAATTATATCCACTAGATGATACGTGTATGAAGGTAAAAAATTGCTTTTATACTTAAAATATATAATTATCAATATAAAATTATCCTAAAATTAAGCCACAAAACGTTTTTAATTCTAAAGATAAAAGTTGTGGTTAACTGTTTACCTCTATTATGCTTGATAGGTAGACTACATTATCCTGCTTGAGTTTGGATATACATTCATGCCTACTTTTGGCTCCGCTTCACCTGTCATCTTTTCATTGTGTCATGATGTTAGTTTTGATCTATACCTTCCTACTTCTAGGCATCTTTGCCTGAAGACATAATCCTAAACCCTTCCTAATTAAAAGCACATCAAAGACTAACTGCTTTGCTTAGCCGCAGAGGTCTATACAAGACTTGTGTAACTTAAAAGAGGTTATAGTTTTCAGTAAAGTTCCTAAGAATGCATGATTATCCAATCTTTATTCCTTTCTTTGTGGTAACATAATGTTGTCAATTATAGAATGTGACATATTAAATAATACCAATTCTTAACCTTAAATATAGATTTTCCCTAAATTAGGTATTTATTTTCAGCTCAAACCTTTCCATCATTTAAATAGTTAACATATTTTTGAACTCTGAAATACTGGATCCCTATATTATGAAACAAGGTGTCATGTTTTCAGAACTCACCTAGTCATATATTGACAGTTACTTAGCAAAAGATAATACAAGTCTTTTCTTGTGGAGAAAGGTGCAAACATTAAACTATTTGGGCTTTAGCCCTATCTTTTCTTCTTTTCAGAAAGGAGTCACTGTCTCAGACCTTCTAATTTACTTGTTAGAACAGTAAATTGTGCTGGTCCAAGACAGACTATTGCCAATTATATTTTCTGAAAGTAAATAATGGAGAATTTTGCTTGAAGATTAGTAATATTAAAAAGTAACTAATGAAACCATGAAGTTAATAAATAGAATATATGCTAACTTGGCTAGAATGGAGTACAGCAAAATACCTTCTATCATTAATCTCTATGGATAGACAAACAGGTTCATGCAGTAATATGCTACAAACTTTAAGAATATTAAGGTGGTCAGAAAACTGAGTTCTAGATTTGACTAATATAGTTAAGACTAACCAACTGACACTGAAAAAAAAAACTTTTTTAGGTCTCAGTTTGCTCATCTATAAAATAAGGAGATAGAACCAGAAAAGCCTAAGTCTTTTTCAGCACTAAAGTTATATGCATACAACTACGTAATACTGGATAGAACCCAAACTAAGACACCACAAAATTCTAGAAAACATAATTCTTTAGGGAAAAAAACATTTATTTATATCTACCTAATAGTACAAACCAATTTTGAAAAAAATAAGTTTGAATATTCTCTCAGGGGAGATGATTTATTCAAAGGAACTTCTGAATTAAATCCTCTTAAACAGTGCTTTTTAAAGACTATTTTATAACTGAAATATAGTGTAGCAAAAAGTGTAACAGTAATGTGCCCAAGCAGAGAAGATAATACAGAAACTGAAGAATTTCTAAATAAGCTGAATTATTTCACATATATTATCTGACAAAAATCATAAAATTACTGAATTTAAAGCTGAATTTGGACCTGTTGCAGATACTTTACATGTGTAAAATTCTTTATATAATGTGTTAGAATTTACATAAATTCTGAAGGTAATCTTCCTATATTCTTAATATCTCTCCAGGAAATCTCTCTTCGCAAAAATCTTTGTTATAAAGATCATCTAGAAAGTTTATGAGTTAAAATCAAGCATCTGCTTTATTGAATTGAGTATTACCTTTACCTGTTTTTAGCCATTTTAGTTTACAAAATGGCTTCATATAACTATTAATCTATATTCTCAAGGGGAATCAAGGAAAAATCAGGGTTTTTATAGTCACATTCCAAAGTCTTAAAGAAAATTAAATGCTCTACATTCTCAGATCTAATCATCATTTAATTGCTGTAGGGTAGAATGTAGTTTAAAGCTGATCTATTTCAGCCCCACCACTATATACATAACCTTTCAAGAAATATAGATGGCAGAGACTGGAAGTATGCCACTGATGCACTAGGGCTGCTTCTGTGGCCTTGCAAGTGTCCACTGAGGGCATCTCTTCCCAACTCCAAGTTCAGTGACATTGTACTGGTAACTTGATATCGGCCACAGAAGTATTTATATCACAGATATAAACATATTGGTTGCTTTTGTTTTACTTTGGCTTTCATTTGAAGAGCTGTTAAATCACTTAACAGCACATCACTGAGATAATCCCAGGTATAGTTCCTGAAGGCCAAGTCTCCACATAGCAAAGACCTATAACTGTTCCTGATTCTACAACTACCAGAAATGAATTTTTTTAATTCACTTATCTTTTTCCAGCTTCCAATAATTTAATTGGAAAGATGAAGGAAGGATTGTAATTCACATCATATACAATTAATTGCATGTCATTGAACCTGTATAGCAGTTCTGTCCAATAGAAATACAGTGCAAGTCACATAATTTTCAATTTTCTATTATACCTTAAAGTACATCTCAAATTGAATGTTAAATTTTTACTGGAAATATGTTATCTGTATTTGGATTTCATAAAATTTACAGTTGAAGAATTAGTTTCAGGTACCCAAGTCGGTCCTTACTTTCTTAAAAATTTCACAATTAACAGATTCTCCATTTTTAAATTTAAATTACTTAAAATTAAATATTATGTAGCAAGTTCCTCAGTCATACTAGCCACGTTTCAGGAGCTCACTACCCACACTTAGTCGTGCTTATTATATTGAAAAATGTAGCTCTAGGGCATCAGTACTTCAGGAGTTTCCCAGAAGCTTGGGCCATATTCTGTGCCAGCTTCAAGTGTGGAATCAAATGAATTATTTCACTTTTTACTGCCTCAATTTTCTGAGATAATAACCTTAGCAGAATAATGGGTTAATAGTGGTAACTACAGTTGACCCTTAAACAACAAGGGATTAGGAACATTCCCCTTTGCAGCTGAAAATCCAAGTCTAACTTTTTATTCCCCCAAAACTTAACTACTAATAACATACTGTTGACTGGAAGCTTTACTAATAACATAAAGTCATTTAACACATTTTGTTTATGTTTATATAATGTATTTTAAAATAAAGCAAGCCAGGGAAAAAATGTTAGGCAAATCATAAGGAAGAGAAAATATATTTATAGCACTGTACAATATTTGTTGAAAAAAATCACATATAAGTGGACCCATGCAGTTCAAACCCATGCTGTTCAAGGGTCAGCTATTATTAATAATAGACATATTAATGATTGCTGTAATCATGAAGTCACATGATATAACAGATGCCATTTTTGGCATGTCATGTTATTTCAACAAGTAACAAGCAATAGCTTCAATTTGAAGAAGAGCTTAAACTTGTAAGGTGACAGTAGAAATAAATTCTAAGCATTTATAGAGTGCTTTTTATCTTTAAAGGACTTTAAAAATTGTAATTAATCTGATAATATAATAATACATTGTTCCTGTTAGAAGTGAATTCCTGAGTGCAGATGGTCTTTCGGCTCAATAAAAACCTTCAATACGCTTCTGAAAAACTCTATACTACAATGAGCATAAATCCAAATGTTAATACCTTATTTCTTAGTTATGAACAAGACAATAGTTTGCATATTAAATACTTTTCTGGACCTGAGAACCATAATAAAGTAACCTCAGTAGAGAAAAATAGTGCTCCTATAATGTTCATCACTTGTGTATTGTCTACAAAACCAATAAAAAAAGTCAAGCAGAGCTTTCATGATTATATAAAATAGATATTTAAATCCCATTAAAAAATTTTTAATTTTGGTATCGTTAATGTACAATCACTTGAACATTATGGTTACTAGACCCCCTATTATCAAGTCCCCCCCACATACCCCACTACAGTCACTGTCCATCAGCATAATAAGATGCTATAAAATTATTACTTACCTTCTCTATAAATACTGCCTTTCCTGTGTCCCCCACCGCTGTATTACGTGTGCTGATCATAATGTCCCTTATCCCCCTTATCCCTCCCTTCCCACCCATCCTCCCCAGTCCCTTTCCCTTTGGTAACTGTTAGTCCATTCTTGGGTTCTGTGAGTCTGCTGCTGTTTTGTTCCTTCAGTTTTTCCTTTGTTCTTATACTCCACAGATGAGTGAAATCATTTGATACTTGTCTTTTTCGGCTTGGCTTATTTCACTGAGCATAATACCCTCTAGCTCCATCCATGTTGTTGCAAATGGTAGGATTTGTTTTCTTCTTATGGCTGAATAATATTCCATTGTGTATATGTACCACATCTTCTTCATCCATTCATGTACTGATGGACACTTAAATTGCTTTCATTTCTTGGCTATTGTAATGGTACTGCGATAAACATAGGGGTGCGTATTCTTTTTGAGACTGGGCTCCTGCATTCTTAGGGTAAATTCCTAGGAGTGGAATTCCTGGGTCAAATGGTATTTCTATTTTTAATTTTTTGAGGAACCTCCATACTACTTTCTAAAATGGTTGAACTAGTTTACATTCCCACCAGCAGTGTAGGAGGGTTCCCCTTTATCCACATCCTCGCCAACATTTGTTGTTGTTTGTCTTTTGGATGTTGGCCATCCTAACTGGTGTGAGGTGATATCTCATTGTGGTTTTAATTTGCATTTCTCTGATGATTAGGTATGTGGAGCATCTTTTCACATGCCTGTTGGCCATATGAATTTCTTCTTTAAAGAAGTGTCTGTTCAGATCCTCTGCCCATTTTTTAATTGGCTTATTTGCTTTCTGTTTGTTGCGGTGCTTGAGCTCTTTACATATTTTGGATGTCAACCCTTTATCAGATATGTCATTTATGAATATATTCTCCCCTACTGTAGGATGTCTTTTTGTTTACTGATGGTGTCCTTTGCAGTACAGAAGCTTTTCAGCTTGATATAGTCCCATTTGTTCATTTTTGCTTTTGTTTCCCTTTCCCAGGAAGATATGTTCATGAAGAAGTTGCTCATGTTTATGTCCAAGAGATTTTGTCTGTTTTTTCCTAAGAGTTTTATGGTTTCATGACTTACATTCAGGTCTTTGATGTATTTTGAGTTTACTTTTGTGTATGGGGTTAGATAGTAATCCAGTTTCATTCTCTTACATGTAGCTGTCCAGTTTTGCCAACACCAGCTGTTGAAGAGGCTGTCATTTCCCCATTGTATATCCATGACTCCTTTATCATATACTAATTGATCATATATGCTTCGGTTTATATCTGGGCTCTCTGTTCTGTTCCACTGGTCTATGGGTCTGTTCTTGTACCAGTACCAAATTTTCGTGATTACTGTAGCTTTGTAGTAGAGCTTGAAGTCAGGGAGTGTAATTCCCCCTGCTTTATTCTTCCTTCTCTGGGTAGCTTTGGCTATTCGAGGTCTTTTGTTGTTCCATATGAATTTTAGAACTATTTGTTCCAGTTCATTGAAGAATGCTGTTGGTATTTTGATAGGGATTGCATTGAATCTGTAGATTGCTTTAGATAGGATGGCCATTTTGACAATATTAGTTCTTCCTCGCCAAGGGCATGGGATAAATTTCCATTTATTAGTGTCCCCTTTAATTTCTCTTTAGAGTGTCTTGTAGTTTTCAAGGTATAGGTCTTTCACTTCTTTGGTTAGGTATATTCCTAGGAATTTTATTCTTTTTGATGTGTTTGTGAATGGAATTGTTTTCTTGATTTCTTTCTCTGCTAGTTCACCATTAGTGTATAGGAATGCAACAGATTTCTGTGTGTTAATTTTGTATCCCAAAAATTTGCTGCATACAGATATTAGATCTAGTAGTTTTTGGAGTGGATTCTTTAGGGTTTTTTATGTACAATATCATGTCATCTGCAAACAGTGACAGTGTGACTTCTTCCTTACCAATCTGGATGCCTTTTATTTCTTTGTGTTGTCTGATTGCCGTGGCTAGGACCTCCAGAACTATGTTGAATAAAAGTGAGGAGAGTAGGCATCTTTAAATCCCATTTTTATGGTACTTAATCTCTAAACTGCCCTTAGAACCATAATACCATCTATTTTTACAGGCTTTACAGTTTTCAAAGTATTTACCTGCATCATTTTATTATCTCATCAACCCTAAAAGATAAACAGGCCAGTTGTTGGGACAAATTTTTGGATGAAATTCATAAAGACTGAGTGACTTACACAAAACTACACAGAGTTCAGTGCTGGAGCCAGAATCCAAATCTTATGATTTTAGCTACCATTTATCAAGAGCTTACTGTATGTTGGAAAATATATTGAACATTATGCATTACCTCATTTAATGGTCACAGCAATCTCACAGATGAAGGGAATGTGTGCAGAAACATTGTTACACATAGGTCCTTTTCTTCCTCATGTGTTCTCCTCTACTATGGTTAATCTAAAAATGTAGTATTATCAGTAGAAAAGAATAAAGAACCAATATTCATTTAACATAAAATAACTACAATTTGCTAGCACATGTTATTTGCCAGGCATAGTGCTAAGCTCTGCAGTTACTATTGTGTTTCATATTTACTACAATCCTAAGACTTTAAGTATTAGTTTTCCCATTTATAAATAAGGATGCAGAGGCTCAAAGTGTCAGAGGCAAAATTTAACATCATTCCTGTTTGAATACAAATCTCTTACTGTGAATCACTTTGCTATTCTGCTTTTTTATTTCAAGTCCACTGCTATTTTCCATATTCCTTGCTGACTAACGTTGCCTGTTACTTATTTTTTTAGTTATTTTGCTTTTCAGAGTGGGGAGTAGGGTGTTGGTATAAAAAAAGATAGCAAGAAAGGTTTTTGTCATCTTTGTGTACCATATTGTACTAAGAGTACCAAAAGTGAGTACGTACACCATTTTCATAGCCTTGTGCAGAAAAGTATCTTCTTTTTTAAATTAAACTGTTGTTAATAATTTGCAGTCACAATATATGTAGGTCACTAGGACAGTAGTACAGCAGAGAGTACAATGAGGGTTCAACAATCCCCATGATCAACTTACATTGTGATTGCAAATTATTGTGCCCCTTTATCCCCCCCCACACACACACCCATCCCAACCTTTCCCTTTGGTAACTACTCGTCACTTCTCAGTGTCTATGAGTCTACTGCTGTTTTGTTTTCTGTTTTGCTTAGTTTTTATATTCCACAAATAAGTGAAAGCATATGGTATTTTATGATTATTGTCTTTATCCATGTGGCTTATTTCTCTTAGCATAATACCCTCTAGATATGTCCCTGGCAGGATTTCTTTTTCTTTCCTGCTGAATAATATTCCATTGTGTATATGTACCATGTCTTCTTTATCCATTCATCTATTCATGTACACTTAGGTTGCATCTGTATCTTAGCTATTGCAAATAGTGCAGCAATAAACATAGGGGTACATATATTTTTTCAAATCAGGGATTTTGTTTTCTTTGGGTAAATTCCAAGAAGTGGAATTACTAGGCCAAATGGTATTTCTATTTTTAGTTTTTTGAGGAACCTCCATACTGCTTTCCACAGCAGTTGCACCAACTGACATTCCCACCAACAGTTTAGGAGGATTCCCCTTTCTTGCATCCTTACCAGCATTTGTTGTTTCTTTATCTTTTGGTTAGTGGCGATTCTAACTGGTGTGAGGTGATACCTCATTGTGATTTTGATTTGCATATCCCTGATGATTAGTGGTGTGGAGCATCTTTTTTATGTGCCTGTTAGCCATTTGTATTTCTTCTTTGGAGAAATGTCTGTTTAGATCCTCTGCCCATTTTTTTTTTAATTGGGTTATTTGTTTCTGAGTGTTGAGGCATATGAGTTCTTCATATATTTTGGAATGTTAATCCCTTATTAGATGAGTCATTTACAAATATATTCTCCCATACTGTAGAATGCCTTTTTGTTCTGCTTATGGTGTCCTTTGCTGTACAGAAGCTTTTTAGTTTAATGTAGTCCCACTTGCTCTTTTTTGTTTTGTTTCCCTTGCAAGCTTTAAGCACTATGTTATAAATCTCTTTAACACTTCTGAATGGTAGCTGGCAGTTGTGGAACTGAACTTCTTTACCTTAGACTCTAAGGTGAACAGATCCTTCACTTATTAAATGGTAAACTTCTGCAGTTCCTCCATAACTAAAGGAAGTTGATTTGTCCATTCAATAGGTATTTTGAATTAAAACTATATTTAACAAAATATTAGATAGAAGACTAAGCATTGTTTAATAAATTTGCTTAATTTAGCTCAATAATTTACATTAATGGAAATCACTGAGTGTACCTGAAGAGTGGCTACTTTTCCTGTCAGAAAACTTATTTTTTCACACCATGTGAACATCCTTATGAACTTCTCACTTCATGTTGCCTTTGTAAAAGGAAATAAAAGTATTTAGATTTCCATAATGCTTTTTCATAACAAATGGTATGTTAACCTAAGCATCATAAATCCTTCCAAGGTAAATTTTCTGTTAAAATTCAATTTGTTCTTTTTTCCTTATTTTCTGGTTAAATTCTTTTTGTACTAGATAGTTCCCATGTTCCTGGTAAGACTGCCTCTAAGAAGGAAGTAAAAGAAGTTTGTGCATGTACATTCATATGCAAGGGCAAAAGAAAGGAAAAAATGTGAGAGAGAAACATGTTGTTTCTAGTATACCACTTTCATTATCTGGAATTAGATATACTCATAAATGTGTGTGCTGTAATAATGCATAGAGATGACTATATCATTATTTTTATAAAATTTACAGTTTTTCCAGGTTAAAAATCTAGATATTTGAAACTCAATCACTTAAGCAGAAGAAAGAACTGACAAATATTTTCATGTCAGCTGGTATGCATGCTAAGTTTATAACCTTTCTTCTGTTTATTCAAGGTAAGGTAACTTGATGTGACAGAGCATGACATATCACAAAGATGAGTCAGGTCAGGAATTTCAAGAAATCTTGAAAACAATACCTTTAAAAAGGATTTTAAATAAATAGTATTTTGAAGATATGTAGAATATATAGTCTTTTTTTCCTGTTATCTATCAAAGATTTGAGTTCAAGTGCTTAAATACTTAGGAAAGTCTTTTGTTCAGAAAAAAAAAGGAAATAATCTGGCAATTGTGTAGGGGAGGAATCTCTATTCCCTTACACTTAGAGTGCCTACTAGCAGATTTATCTATTTGTTTAGATAGATAGTTAAGTTTAGATAAATAGTTTAGATAAACACTCTTGACTTCTAACACTACAAATCAGTTTTACCCGATCTTGAAAGGGAACCATGTATCCTTACATAGAAATAAGTGCACTCATATTGTAGTAATGTACAAAAATAACTATTACAGTCTTCTTTCTGGAGGGATAGGTTCTGACTTATTTCACTTAACAGTTTGTGAAATGCACCCATATTATTATGTATATTATTCCACTGTATACCACAAATATATACCACCACTTATTTATTCCTCTATCACTGATAGAGGACACTAATGTCACCCCTCTCCCTTGGTAGCCACTAGTCACTTCTCAGTGTCTATGAGTCTACAGCTGTTTTGTTCATTCTGTTTTGCTTAGTTTTTATATTCCACAAATAAGTGAAATCACATGTTATTTGTCTTTCTCTACCTGGCTTATTTCTCTTAGCATAATACCCTCTAGATTCATCCATGTTGTTAAAATAGCAGAATTTCTTTTCTTTTTATGGCTGAATAATATTCCATTGTGTATATGTACGATGTCTTCTTTATCCATTCATATATTTGGACACTTAGGTTGCTTCCATATCTTGGCTATTGTAAATAATGTGGCAGTAAACATATTGGTGTATATATCTTTTTAAATCAGGGATTTTGTTTTCTTTGGATAAATTGCTAGAAGTAGAATTAAGGATTGAATGGCTATTTCCATTTTTTGCTTTTTGAGGAACCTCCATACTGCTTTCCACAGCAGTTGCACCAACTGACATTCCCACCAACAGTGTAGGAGGGTTCCCATTTCTCCACATTCTTGCCAACATTTGTTACTTTTTGTCTTTTGGATACTGGCCATTCTAACTGGTGTGAGGTGATATCTCATTGTGGTTTTGATTTGCATTTTCCTGATGATTAGTGATGTGGAGCATCTTTTCATGTGCCTGTTGGCCATCTTAATTTCTTCTGTTCAGATCCTCTGCCCATTTTTTAAACAGGTTATTTGTTTTTTGAGTGTTGAGGCATGTGAGTTCTTCATATATTTTGGATGTTAACCCCTTATTGGATGAGTCATTTACAAATATATTCTCCCATCCTGTAGGGTGCCTTTTTGTTCTGCTGATGGTGTCCTTTGCTGTACAGAAGTTTTTTAGTTTAATGTAGTCCCACTTGCCTATTTTTTATTTTGTTTCCTTTGCCTGAGGAGATGTGTCCAGGAAAAAATTTCTCATACTTATGTTCAAGAGATTTTTGCCTGTTTCTTTCTAATAGTTTTATGGTTTCCTATCTTACATTCAGGTCTTCGATCCATTTCAAGTTTACTTTTGTGTATGTAGTTGGACAGTTATCCAGTCATTCTCTTACATGTTGCTGTCCAGTTTTTCCAACACAAGTTATTGGAGGCTGTCTTTCCCCATTGTATATTCATAGCTTCTTTATCATATATGAATTGACCATATATGCGTGGGTTTGTATCTGGGCTCTCTATTCTGTTCCACATGAACATAATATTCCACATGAACATGATCTGTTCATGTGCCAGTGCTATACTGTTTTTATTACTGTAGCTTTGTAGTATAGCTCGAAGTCAGGAAGCATAACCCCCCAAGCTTTGTTCTTGTTTCTCAAGATTGCTTTAGCTATTCAGGGTCTTTTGTGGTTCCATAGTAATTTTAGAAGTATTTGTTATAGTTCATTGAAAAATGCTCTTGGTATTTTGATAGGGATTGCATTGAATCTGTAAATTGTTTTGGGCAGGATAGTCATTTTGACAATATACTTTTTATATATGAGCACGGGATAGATTTCCATTTATTGGTGTCTTCTTTAATTTCTCTCATGAATGTCTTATAGTTTTCATATTACAGGTCTTTCATCTCCTTGGTTAGGTTTATTCCTAGGTAATTTATTCTTTTTGATGCAATTGTAAATGGAGTTGTGTTCCTGATTTCTGTTTCTACTAGTTCATTTTTTGTATAGAGGAATACAGTAGCTTTCTGTGTATTCATTTTGTATCCTGGAACCTTGCTGAATTCAGTTACAAGTTCTAATAGTTTTTTGGTAGTCTTTAGGGTTTTCTATGTATAATATCATGTCATCTGCAAATAGTGACAGTTTAACATCTTCCTTACAAATTTGGATGCTTTTTATCTCTTTGTTTTGTCTGATTGCTATGGCTAGGACCTCCAGTACTATGTTGAATAAAAGTGGTGGGAGTAGACATCCTTTTTCTTGTTCCTGATCTTAAAGGAAAAGGTTTCAGCTTTTCACTATTAAGTATGATGTTGGCTGTGGGTATGTTGTATATGGCCTTAATTATGTTGAGGTACATACCCTCTATAACCATTTTGTTGAGAGATTTTATCATGAATGGATGTTGAATTTTGTTAAATGCTTTTTCAGCCATCTGTTGAGGTGATCATATGGTTTTTATCCTGCTTTTTCTTAATATGGTGTAACACATTGATTGACTTACAAATATTGTACCCTTCTTGAATCCCTGGAATAAATCCCACTTGGTCGTGATCGATGATTCTTTTATGTATTTTTAAATTAAATTTGCTAATATTTTGTTGACAATTTTTGCATCTATGTTCATCTGGAATGTTGATCTGTAATTTTCTTTTTGTGATGTCTTTGTCTGGTTTTGGTATTAGAGTGATGCTGGTCTCATAGAATGAGTTTGGATGTGTTCCCTTCTACTTTTTAGGGTTGTTTTCTTAAATTCTCCTTCTGCTAGTTTGTTTTTGGCATAAAGAAATGCAACAGATTTCTGTATATTCATTTTGTATCCTGCAACTTTTCTGAATTCATTTATTCATTCGAATCGTTTTTTGGTAGAGTTTTTAGGGTCTTCTGTATATAGTTTCCTGTCATCTGCAAATAGTGACAGTTTTACTCCTTCCTTACCAATTTGGATTCTTTCATTTCTTTTTCTTGTCTGATTGCTGTATCTAAGATTTCCAGTACTACACTGAATAAAAGTTGTGAGACAGAGCATCCTTGATTTGGTCCTGATCTTACAGGAAAATCTTTTAGATTTTTACCATTGAATATGATGCTAGCTGTGGATCTGTTTTATATGGACTTTAGTATGTTGAAGTGTGTTTCTTCTATACACACTCTATTGTGAGTTTTTATCATGAATGGGTGTGAAATTTTGTCAAATACTTTTTCAGCATCTCGAGATGATTATATGGTTTTTATCCTTCCTTTTATTAACGTATTTTATCATAATGATTGATTTGTGGATATTGAACTGTCCCTGTATCCCTGTAATCAGTCCCACTTGGCCATGATGGATGATCATTTTTATGTATTTTTGAATTCAGTTTGCTAACATGTTATAGAGTATTTTTGCATCTTTGTTCATCAGGGATATTGTTCTGAAGGGTTTTTTTTGTTTGTTTTTGGTCTTTGGTTTTGGTATTAGCATAATGCCAGCCTCATATTAGTTTGGAAGTATTCCTTCCTTCCTTTTCAGTTTTGTGAAATACTTTGAGTCAGAGAGGTACTGACTCTTTAAATGTTTGGTAGAATTCACCTGTGAAGCCATTTGGTAGTGGACTTTTGTTCACTAGGAGATTTTTTTTATTACCAGTTCAATTTCATTACTAGTGATCAGACTGTTCAGATTTTCTGTTTCTTCTTGGTTCAATCTTGGAAGCTTTTATGTTTCTGGGAATTTATTCATTTCTTCTGGGTTGTCCAAATATATTGGAATGTAGTTATTCATAGAATTCTTATAATTCTTTGAATTTCTGTGGTATGGTTTAACTCCTCCTTTTTCATTTCTTATTTTGTCTCTTTTTTCTTGATAAGTCTGGCTAGTGTTTGTGCATTTTGTTTATCTTCTCAAAGAATTAACTCTTGGTTTCATTGATGTTTCCTATTATTTTGTGAGTCTCTCTTTTATTTATTTTTGCTCTGATCTTTATTATGTCCCTCCTACTAACTTTAGTCTTCCTTTGTTCTTCTTTCTCTAGTTCCTTTAGTTGTAAGGTTAGACTGTTACTTGAGATTGTTCTTGTTTCTTGAGGCAGGCCTGTGTTACTATGAACTTCCCTCTTAGGACCACTTTTGCTGCATCACACAGATTCTAATCCATGTATTTCTGTTTTTATTTGTCTTCATGTATTTTTTTAACTTCCTCTTTGAACTGTCCATTAATCCATTGATTATTTAGAACCATGTTGTTTAACTTCCACAAGATTTTTTTTTCCAATTTTTTTCTTGTAATTCATTTCTACTTTCATATTGCTGTGGTCAAAAAGATCCTTGATGAACTTTCAGTCTTCTTAAATTTATGTAACACTTGTTTGGTGACCTAATATGTGATCTATCCTGGAGAAAGCTCCATGTGCACATGAGAAAAATATGTATTCTCCTAATTTGGGGTGGAATATTCTGTATTATCTGATAAGTCCATGTGGTCTAATGTGTTGTTCAACAGCATTGTTTCCATTATTGATTTTCTCTCTGGGTGATCTGTCCATTGATGTAAGTGGGTAGTTAAAGTCCAGGATTATTATTGGGCTACTGTCAATTTCTCCCTTTATTTCTCTTAATATTTGCCTTATTTATGTGTTCCTGTGTTGGATGCATAGATCTTTAAAGTTGTTATATCATCTTCTTGGGTTGATTCCTTTATCACGCTCTCCGTGTAAATGATTTATCTACTATCTTTACTGTATGTTTGCTTTTACAAGTGAAAATTTTTCTTTCATAATTTTCTTCCAGGTAGTTACGGCTTTTTCTTTTCCCCTTAAAGAAGTCCCTGTAACATTTCTTGTAAGGCCAGTTTAATGGTGATGACCTGCATTAATATTTGCTTGTGTTGGGATAACCTTCTCTCTGCCTCAATTCTAAATGATAACCTTACCAGGTAGAGTATTTTTTGGTTGTAGGTATTTTCTTTTCAGTACTCTGAATATATCATGCTACTTGCTCTGGCCTTCTAAGTTTCTGCTGAAAAACTGGCTGATAGCCTTATGTGGCTTTGCTTGTAACTTGTTTCTTCTCTCTTGCTTCTTTAAAGGCTCTTTATGTTTAATTTTTGACATTTTAATTATGTGTCTTGTGGTGGACCTCTTTGGTTTCATAGTTTGGGCCCATCTGCTTCTTGGATGTCTGTTTCTTTCCCCAAGTTAGGAAGGTTTTCAGCTATTATTTCTTTAAATAAGATTTCCACCCCTATTTGTCTTTCCTCCTTCTGCAACCCCTATAATGCAAATGTTAGTTCACTTGATGTTGTCCCAAAGGTTCCTTTAACCTATCCTCATTTAAAAAATTTTTTTCTTTTTGCTTTTCAGCTTGGTGATTTTTACTATCCTATTTTCAGATCACTAATCCATTGTTCTGCATCCTTGAATCTGCTGATTCCCCCTTGTTTATTTTTCATTTCAGTTAGTGTATTCTTCAGCTCTTATTGGTTCTTTTTCATATTTTCTGTATCTTTCTTGAAGCTCTTACTGGGTTCATCCACCCTTCTCTCCAGTCCAGTGAGCATCTGTATGACCTTTACTTTGACTCTTTTCGAGGCAAATTGTTTATCTCTGCTTCATTTTATTTTCTGAGGTTTTATCTTGTTCTTTCATTTGGAACATAGTCCTCACCCTCATTTTTTCAGACTGTTTACATTTGTTTCTATGTATTAAATAGGTAAGTTATGTCTCAACAGTAATGGTCTTATGTAGAAGGCATTGTCTGAGACATAGTAGCACAATCCTCCCACCAGAGCCAGGTGCTCTGGGGATATCCCCTCTGTAGGCTGTGCATGCCCCCTGTTATGGGCAACCACTGATGTAAGCATGCTTGTGGGTAGGATTGGCTCCCAGCACAGCTGGCTGCAATGACCAGCTGTGAACAGTGTGGATGAATTGGTGGGCAACGCTGGTCCACCACATGTCTGGCTGAGATGTCCAGCTGCAACTCCTGCATGCATGCTGATGGATGGGATTAGGTACTGGTGCAGCTTCCTCAGAGGCTTGGCTGCAGCTGCTGTGGACATGCTGTTCGGCCAGGATCCCCCACCTTCCTTAGGCAGGAGTCACTTTGAAGGGGCAAGGCAACTGTCCTGGGTGGGACTGCCTGTTGGGGAAGCAGGACAGTAATATGCCAGTCCCTACTAAAGAAAACTGCTGGTTTGGCAGGGCAGGAGCCATTTTGGTCAGGCACCTGCTAGAGCAGGCAGGCTGGGTATTTCAGGTCTGAAGGGAGATTTGGTGCAAGCTGAACAGTAGTAACAAGGTAGATGGGGAGTGTTACAACTGGACCTCCACCAGCACTTCCATTCCCAGAGAAAATTCCTACAGCTCCCTTCCCCTTCCTTGGGCACACACCCAAAATTTAGTCAGCAAATCTTCACATAAAAACTGGGTACTTTTCAAACTTCTGCGCCTGTGCTAGATCTCAGAATGAGTGATACTCTGCACTGGCCCTTTAAGAGGAGAATCTCAGTTTCCTATGGCTCATGGCTTTCTTGGAGCTAAGCCCCACGGATTTTCAAATCCACGCATCATGGGGCTCATCCTTCCATGCAGATCCCCATGCTGGGAACTGCCAAGTGTGGGGCTTGATCCCCTTGCTCCTCATGGAGGATCTCCATGCCTATGAAATCCCTCTCACTTGTAAGTTGCTTTGCCAAGGTTTTGACTCCCAACCTCATCTCTGCCCTTCCTACCATTCTTATGTGGCTTTTTATATTTAGCTGTGAAAGATGTTCTACTAGTCTTCAGGTTGTTTTCAGAGTGGGTTACAATATATGTAGTTGAGGCCTTCATGTGTCCTTTGAAACAAGTGAGCTCAGGATCCTCCTACTCCACCTCACCAAGTTCCTGCCTTGACTATTCTTTTTTTAATCACCGTAATTTTTACTATTTTAATTAAAGTATAATTGGTATATAATATTAGTTTCAAATATACAACATAGTGATTTGATAGTTATCTACATTATTAAATGCGCAACCCAACTACTTTAGTTACTGTCAACATAGAAAGATGTTGCAGTATTATTGACTATATTCTCTATGCTGTACTTTCATCCCTGTGAATAATTTATGTTATGATTGAGAATTTATGCCTCCTTATCCCCTTCACCTATATCACCAACTCACCCCAACTGCTCCCCCCGTGGTAACTACCAGTAACTTCTCAGTGTTTATGAGTCTATTTTTGTTTTATTCATTTGATTTTGCTATTATTTTTAAATTCCACATATAAGTGAAATCATATGTATTTATCTTTCTCTGTCTGACGTATTTCACTTATAATACCCTCCAGGTCCATGCCTCAACTGTTCTTGCTCCTTTGCATTTCCATTTTCACAAAAAAAGTCAATTTATCACAAAAAAATGTTAAGAATTTAATTGGGTTGGCACTAAATCTATAAAAATCAATGGAGAATCAGAATCTTTAGAACATTGGATCTTCCACATGCTGTATGTCCTTCCATTAATGTAAGTCAGTTTTTCTTAATATTTCATAATTTTCTATATAGAGAGATCTTACATGTTTTCCCTTAAATTTATTTCTAAGTATTTAGGATACTTAGGCTGTTGTAAATGGTTTCTTCTGAATTTCATTTCTATATGGCTGTTTTTTGTGTATAGAAATACATATTTATTTTTTAAGGGACACTAGATTAGATACATAATGCAGAAGCACAACTGAGAGAGAAATAAAGGGTAAATTGTGAGAACGAGATTGTGAGAATGTGAGTAAACCGCAGTTCCAGGAGCATTGCAATAACCTTTATTTCCTGGGATTTCTTAGGCTGTTACTTGAAACAAACAAACATAAAATACTATCACAGTGGTTCTTCTGTACTAAGGCCCCATATCTGGACCACTTATGAATTTGCTTCTGTTGTCTGTCTATTCCCTTGATTTTTAATTGTATGATCTTATTTCTTGGCCTTGCTGGTAACACTTTATCAAATTCTGCATCTTGAATCCAAAACTTTGTGAGGCTCCAGTGATATTATATTAGTCCTCTGCTAAGTAGAAAAAGTAAGGGATAATCACCTTAATCCAATCAAACACTGAGTTACATTGAGGCTGAGTTGTAGTACTAGTAAAATTAAATTTACTTCTGGACTTCTCCTGTCCCTACGACATGCATCTGTGGTGTGGTTATATTTACATATATATGTACATACATATATAATAATAAGTATTACATATGATAACTACATATGTATTTTAAATTGAACAATTTCTTAAAATTTTATCTACACTTCTATTCTCATAGGGAATATTGGTGTGCTGCACAATCTTCCATCCTACATGAAAGGAAAATTTACTTTAAAATGCTTTTTCTCCTTACATTAAAAATTACTTAAAAGATAACATATTAAACATAAGGTCAGTAACTCATTTGTTGAGATTAAATTTATGTAATTTATTTTAAAATAATTTTTATATTGAAGTATATACAATAACATTTGCAAATCTTAGTGTATAGCTTGATAAATTTTGAAATGTTTATACTTATGTATCAATCACCCAGATCAATATATCAAATACCCTTAATTATTTTTTTCCCCTTACCTATTTCACCCATATCCCCACCACCCTCACTTGTGGTAACCACCGGACTGTTTTCTGTGTTTATAAATCTATTGCTGTTTTTTTTTAGATGCCACATGTAAATGAAATCAAGAGGTATTTGTCTTTTCCTATCTGATTTAGTATAATCCCTCTAGGTCCATGCATGTTCTCACAAATGGCAAGATTTAATTCGTTTTTACATACACACACACACACACACACACACACACACACACATATCTCCTTTATTCATTCATCTATCAATAGACACAGGTTGCTTCCACATTTTGGCTGTTTTAACTAATGGTGCAATAAACACAGGAATGCATATGTATCTTCTCTTTTTCTTTTTTTTTAAATTTTGGTATCATTAATATACAATTACTTGAGCAACACTGTGGTTACTAGATTCCCCTTATTATCAAGTATCCACCATATACTCCATTACAGTCACTGTCCATCAGCGTAGTAAGATGCTATAGAATAACTACTTGTCTTCTCTGTGCTATACTGCCTTTCCTGTGCTCCCCTCTACATTATGTGTGCTAATTGTAATGCCCCTTATTCCACTTCTCCCGCCCTTCCCACCCACCCACCCAGCCCCCTTCAGTTTGGCAACCATTAGTCCATTCTTGGGTTCTGTGAGAATGCTACTGTTTTGTTCCTTCAGTTTTTGCTTTGTTTTTATACTCCACAGATGAGTGAAATCATTTGGTACTTCTCCGCCTGGCTTATTTCACTGAGCATAATACCCTCTAGCTCCACCAATGTTGTTGCAAATGGTAGGATTTGTTTTCTTCTTATGTCTGACTAAATATTCCATTGTGTATATGTACCATATCTTCTTTATCCATTCATGTACTGATGGACACTTGGGTTTCTTCAATATCTTGGCTATTGTAAATAGTGTTGCAATAAACATAGGGGTGCATATGTCTTTTTCAAACTGGGTTGCTGCATTCTTTGCGTAAATTCCTTGGGAGTGGAATTCCAGGGTCAAATGGTATTTCGATTTTAAGTTTTTTGAGGAACCTCCATACTGCTTTCCAAAATGGTTGAACTAGTTTACATTCCCACCAGCAGTGTAGGAGGGTTCCCCTTTCTCCGCATCCTTGCGAGCATTTGTTGTTCCTAGTCTTTTTTTTTTTTTTTTGGTTCTCCTTATTTATTTATTTTTATAATCTATTTCGTTATCATTAATCTACAATTACATGTGCAATATTATGGTTATTAAACTACCCCCTTCATCAGGTCCCCCGCACCAACCCCATTACACGCACTGTCCATCAGCATAGTGAGATGCTATAGAATCACTACTTGTCTTCTCTGAGTTGTACAGCCCTCCCCATGCCCCCCAACATTAAATCTGCTAATTGTAATGCCCCTTTTCCCCCCTTATCCCTCCCTTCCCACCCATCTTCCCCAGTCCCTTTCCCTTTGGTAACTATTAGTCCGTTCTTGGGTTCTGTGAGTCTGCTGCTGTTTTGTTCCTTCAGTTTTTTTCTTTGTTCTTATGCTCCTAATATGAGTGAAATCATTTGATACTTGTATTTTTAGGCTTGGCTTATTTCACTGAGCATAATACCCTCTAGCTCCATCCATGTTGTTGCAAATGGTAGGATTTGTTTTCTTCTTATGGCTGAATAATATTCCATTGCGTATATGTACCACATCTTTTTTATCCATTCATGTACTGATGGGCACTTAGGTTGTTCCATTTCTTGGCTATTGTAAATAGTGCTGCAATAAACATAAGGGTGCATATGTCTTTTTCAAACTGGGCTGCTGCAGTCTTAGGGTAAATTCCTAGGAGTGGAATTCCAGGGTCAAATGGTATTTCTATTTTAAGTTTTTTGAGGAACCTCCATACTGCTTTCCAAAATGGTTCAACTAGTTTACATTCCCACCAGCAGTGTAGGAGGGTTCCCCTTTCTCCACATCCTTGCCAGCATTTGTTGTTCCTAGTCTTTTCTATGTTGGCCATCCTATATCTCATTGTGGTTTTAATTTGCATTTCCCCAATAACTAGCAAGGTGGAGCATCTTTTCATATGTCTGTTGGCCATCTGAATTTCTTCTTTGGGGAATTGTCTGTTCATATCCTCCACCCATTTTTTAATAGGGTTATTTGCTTTTTGGGTGTTGAGGCATATGAGTTCTTTATATAATATGGATAGTAACCCCTTGTCACAGATGTCATTTACAAATATATTCTCCCATACTGTAGGATGCCTCTTTGTTCTGCTGGTAGGGTCCTTTGATGTACAGAAGCTTTTCAGCATGGTGTAGTCCTATTTGTTCATTTATTGTTTTGTTTCCCTTGCCCAAGGAGATGTATTCAGGAAAAAGTTGCTCATGTTTATACTCAAGAGATTTTTGCGGTTGTTTCCTTCTAAGAGTTTTATGGTTTCATGACTTACTTTCAGGTTTTTGATCCATTTTGAGTTTACTTTTGTGTATGGGGTTAGAAAATAATCCAGGTTCATTCTCTGGCGTATAGCTGTCCAGTTTTGCCAAGAACAGCTCTGGAAGAGGTTGTCATTTCCCATTGTATATCCATGGCTCCTTTATTGTGTATTAATTGACCGTATATGCTTGGGTTAATATCTGGGCTCTCTAGTCTGTTCCATTGGTCTATGGGTCTGTTCTTGTGGCAGTACCAAATTGTCTTGATTACTGTGGCTTTGTAGTAGAGCTTGAAGTCAGGGAGTGTAATCCCTCCCACTTTATTCTTCCTTCTCAGGACTGCTTTGGCTTTTTGGGGTCTTTTGTAGTTCCATATGAATTTTAGAAGGATTTGCTCTAGTTCACTGAAGAATGCTGTTGGTATTTTGATAGGGATTGCTTTGAATCTGTAGATTGCTTTAGTTCGTATAGCTATTTTAACAATATTTATTCTTCCTAGCCAAGAGCATGGGATAAATTTCCATTTGTTAGTGTCCTCTTTAATTTCTCTTAGCAGTGTCTTGTAGTTTTTAGGATATAGGTCTTTCACTTCCTTGGTTAGGTTTATTCCTAGGTATTTTATTCATTTGGATGCTATTGTGAATGGAATTGTTTTCCTGATTTCTCTTGCTGCTAGTTCATCATTAGTGTATAAGAAAGCAACAGATTTCTGCGTATTAATTTTGTATACCACAACATTGCTGAATTCAGATATTAGATCTAGTAGTTTTAGAGTGGATTCTTTAGGGTTTTTTATATACAATATCATGTCATCTTCAAACAGGGACAGTTTAACTTCTTCCTTAACAATCTTGGTGCCTTTTATTTCTTTCTGTTGTCTGATTGCTGTGGCTATGACCTCCAGAACTATGTTGAATAAAAGTGGGGAGAGTGGACATCCCTGTCTTGTACCCAATCTTAAAAGAAAAGCTTTCAGCTTCTCGCTGTTAAGTATAATGTTGGCTGTGGATTTGTCATATATGGCTTTTATTTTGTTGAGGTACTTGCCCCTTATACCTATTTTTTGGAGAGTTTTTATCATGAATGGATGTTGAATTTTGTCAAATGCTTTTTCAGCATCTATAGAGATGATCATGTGGTCTTTGTCCTTCTGTTTGTTGATGTGGTGGATGATGTTGATGGATATTTGAATGTTGTACCATCCTTGCGTCCCTGTGATGAATCCCACTTGATTGTGATGGATGGTCTTTTTGATGTATTTTTGAATTTTGTTTGCTAATATTTTGTTGAGTATTTTTGTATCTATGTTCATTAGGGATATTGGTCTGTAATTTTCTTTTTTTTGTGGTGTCTTTTCCTGGTTTTGGTGTTAGAGTGATGTTGGCCTCATAGAATGAGTTTGGGAGTATTCCCTCCTCTTTTACTTTTGGAAAACTTTAAGAAGGATGGGTATTAGGTCTTCACTAAATATTTGATAAAATTCCTCAGTGAAACCATCTGCTTCAGGGATTTTGTTCTTAGGTAGTTTCTTGATTACCAGTTCAATTTCCTTGCTGGTAATTGGTCTATTCAGATTTTCTGTTTCTTCCTGGATCAGCCTTGGAAGGTTGTATTTTTCTAGAAAGTTGTTCATTTCTTCTAGGCTATCCAGTTTGTTAGCATATAATTTTTCATAGTATTCTCTCATAATTCTTTGTCTTCCTGTGGTTTCCATAGTGATTTTTTCCTTTTTCATTTCTGATTCTGTTTATGTGTGTAGACTCTCTTTTTTTCTTGAGGAATTTGGCTAGGGGTTTATCTATTTTGTTAATTTTTCCAAGAATGAGCTCCTGCTTTCATTGATTCTCTCTATTGTTTTATTCTTCTTGATTTTATTTATTTATGCTCTAATCTTTATTATGTACCTCCTTCTACTGACTTTGGGCCTCATTTGTTCTTCCTTTTCTAGTTTTGTTAATTGGGAGTTTAGACTGTTCATTTGGGATTGTTCTTCTTTCTTGAGGTAGGCCTTTATTGCATTATACTTCCCTCTTAGCACGGCCTTCACTGCATCCCACAGATTTTTTGGTGTTGTATCATTGCTGTCATTTTTCTCCATATATTGCTTGATCTCTGTTTTTATTTGGTCATTGATCCATTGATTATTTAGGAGCATGTTATTAAGCTTCCATGTGTTTGTGGACTTTTTCATTTCCTTTTACATTATGGTTTCATACCTTTGTGATCTGAGAAGCTGATTGGTACAATTTCAATCTTTTTGTAATTACTGAGGCTCTTTTTGTGGCCTAGTATGTGATCTATTCTTTAAAATCTTCCATGTGCACTTCAGAAGAATGTGTATCCTGTTGCTTTTGTTCTGTCTCTTTAGTTATTTTCTGTGTGGTTGATCTGTCCTTTGGTGTGAATGTTGTGTTGATGTCTTCTAAAATGAATGCATTGCATTGTATTTCCCCCTTTAATTCTGTTAGTATTTGTTTCACATATGTAGGTGATCCTGTGTTGTGTGCATAGGTATTTATAATAGTTATATCCTCTTGTTGGACTGACCCCTTTTTCATTATGTAATGTCCTTCTTTGTCTCTTGTGACTTTCTTTGTTTTAAAGTCTATTTTGTCTGATACAAGTACTGCAACTCCTGCTTTTTTCACCCTATTAGTTGCATGAAATATCTTTTTCCATCCCTTTCCTTTCAGTCTGTGTATGTCTTTGGTTTGAAGTGGGTCTCTTGTGGGTAGCATATAGACGGGTGTTGTTTTTTATCCATTCAGGGTGATTATCAATAGGTATGTACTTATTGCCATTGCAGACTTTGAATTCGTGGTTATCAAAGGTTCAGGGGTAATTCCCTTACTGTCTAACAGTCTAATTTAACTCAGTATACTATTACAAACACAACCTAAAGGTTCTTTTTTTCCCCCCTCCTTTTTCTTCCTTCTCCATTCTTGATATATTAGGTGTCATATTTTGTACTCTTTGTCTATCCCTTGATTGATTTTGTGGGTAGTTGATTAGATTTTGCATCTTCTTAGTAATGAATCTTTCTACTTTGCTGTTGTTTTATTTCCCCTTGTTACATCTAATTCGCCTTAAGAATACGTCCATCTGTAACAGTCCACCATTATTTGCTCTAGTGAAGTGAAAAATGTCATTGGTATTTGATAGGGATTGCACTGAACCTGTGGATGGCCATTTTAACAATATAACTTCTTCCACTCCATGAACATGGAATATCTTTCTATTTACTTGCTTTATTTTCAATTTCATCGAGTCTTATAGTTTTCAGTTTATAGGTCTTTTACCAAGTTAATTAAATTCATTGTGAGGCATTTTATTCTTTTCCATGCAGTTGTAAAAGGGCTTGTTTTCTTAAATTCTCCTGCTACTTTGTTTCTGGTATATAGACATGCAACAGATTTCTGTACATTGATTTTATATCCTACAACTTTACTGAATTCATTTATTAGTTTTAGTAGTTTTTTGGTACAGTCTTTATGATTTTCTCTATGTTGTATCATTTTATATGCAAGTAGTGAGAGTTTCACTTCTTCCTTTCCCATTGGATGCCATTTATTTCTTTGGTCTGGTTGCTGTGGCTAGGAGCTTCTAGTACCATGTTGCATGGAAATAGTGAGGTTGAGCATGTTTGTCTTTTTCCTGATCTTACAGGTAAAGCTTTTAGCTTTTCACTATTAAAATGCTAACCGTGTGTTTGTAACAATATAGACTGTATTATGTCATTATGTTCCCTCTATACCACTTTGTTGACGATTTTTATTGTGAATGGATGCTGATTTTGTCAAGTGCTTTCTTAGCATCTATGAAGATGATCATACGGTATTTATCATTCCTTTTGTTGATAGGTATCATACTGATTGATTTGTGGATAATGAACCATCCATGTATCCCTGGAACAAATCCCACTTGGTAGAGGTGAAACCTTTTATTGTATTTTTCAAACTGGTTTGCTAATATTTTGTTGAGGATTTTTACATATATTTTCATTAGCAGCATTGGTCTGTAATTTTTTTTCATAGGGTCTGTTTTTGGTATCAAGGTAAAGCTGGCCTTAGAATGAATTTGGGGGTTTTCCTTTCTCTTCAATTTTTCATAGTAATTTAAGAATGGTTGGTATTAACTCTGCCTTAAATGTTTGGTAGAATTTTCCTGTAAAGCCATCTAGTCCTGGAGTTTTGTTTCTTCCAAGTATTTTGATTAATGATTTAATTTTGTTACTAGTAATCAGTCTGTACAGATTTTCTGTTCCTGGTTATCCAGTTTATTAGCATATAATCTGTCACAGAAATTTCGTATAATCCTTGGTATTTCTTGGTGTTGGTTATTATTTCTCTTTCATTTCTGATTTTGAGTCCTCTATTTTTTACTACATGAGTCTAGCTAAAGTTTTGTCAATATTGTTTATCTTTTCAAAGAACAAGCTCTTAGTTTCATCATTTGTATTGATTTTTTAGTCCCTATTGTATTTATTTCCACTCTGATCTTTATTATTTCCTCCTTCTACTAACTTTGGGTTTTGTTTGTTCTTTTTCTAGTTCCTTTAAATGTTGGGTTAGATTGAAATTTTTCTGTTTCTTGAGGTAGGCCTGTAATGCTATCAACTTATAAGTTAGAACTGCTTTTGTTGCATCTCAAATAATTTGTTATTGTGTTTCTATTTTCATTATAATCCACGTATTTGGGGTGGTACCTTAAATTCATTTAATTTTTTATTGGAATAAAGTTGATATAATGGTTTCAGATGTACAGTGTAGTGACTTAATAATTATATACATTATTAGAAGGTTGCAACTGTAAGTATTGTTACCCTGTTACCATACTAACATACCACAATATTATTGGTTATATTCTCTATGTTGTACTTCCATTACTTTGACTAATTTACTTTACAATTTGTATTTTTTACTTCTTTATTCTTTCACCTATCCCCCCACTGCTCCCTATGGTAACCAACAGTTTGTTCTCAATATTTATGAGTCTATTTTTTTGTTTTTCAGATTTAAAATCATATGGTATTTGTCTTTCTTTTCCTGGCTTATTTCACCTAACATGACACTCTCTAGGTCCATTCATGTTGTTGCTGTCACAAACGGCAGATTTCCTTTTTTATGGCTGAATACTATTCCATTGTGTATATGTACACATCTTCTTTGTCCATTCATCTGTCGGGCAGTTGGGTTGCTTCCATATCTTTGCTATTGTAAATAATACTGCGATCAATATAGAAGTGCTTGTATCTTTTTTGAATTAGTGATTAAGTTTTCTTCAGGTAATTTTCCAGAAGTGGAACTGCTGGATTGTATAGTATTTCTATTTTTAGTTTTTTGAGAAACCTCCATATTGTCTTCCACAGTGGCTGGACCAATGTATATTCCCACCAGCAAAATGGGAGGGTTTCCTTTTCTCCACATCCTTGTCAACACTTCTTATTTCTTTTCTTTTGGATAGTGGCCATTCTGACTGGTGTGAGATGGTATCTCATTGTGGTTTAGATTTGCATTTCCCTTAAGATTAGTGATCTTGAACATCTTTTCATGTGCCTGTTGGCCATCTGAATGTCTTCTTTGGAAAAATGTTTATTGAGGTCCTCTGCCCATTTTTTTAATTAGATTATTTGGGTTTTTTTGGTGTTGAGACATATGAGTTCTTTATATATTTTAGATATTAGCCCCTTATCAGATATATTATTTGCAACTATATTCTCCAGGATGGCAGGTTGCCTTTTTTGTTTTGTTGAGGTTTCCTTTGCTGTGCAGAAGCTCTTTAGGTTGATGTGCTCCCACTAGTTCATTTTTACTTTTGTTTTCCTTGCCTGTTCAGATTTCTGGTTTTTCCTGCTTCAGTTTTGAAAAATTGTATGTTTTTAGGAATTTATCCATTTCTTCTAGGTTGCCCTATTTATTGACACATAATTTTTCATGTAACTCTTCTAATTCTTTGAATTTCTTTGCTGTCAGTTGTAACTTTTACTTTTTCATTTCTGATTTTATTAGTGACCTTTTTTCTTGGTAAGTTGGCTGAGGGTTTGTCTATTTTGCTTATCTTTTAAAGAAGCAGCTCTTGGTTTCATTGATTTTTTTTCTTTTGTTTTCTTAGTCTCTATTTTATTTATTTCTCCTCTCATCTTTATTATGTTCTTCCTTCTAATTTTGGGCTTTGGTCTTCTTTTTCTAGTTCCTTTAGTCATCGTCGTTTGTTCTTATTTCTTGAGATAGGCTTGTATTGCTATGTGCTTCCCTCTTGGAACTACTTTTGCAGCATCCCACATATTTTGAACTGTGGTGTTTCTGTTTTCATTTGTCTCTGTTTGATTACCTCTTTTATCTGTTTCTTGACCCATTAATTATTTAGAAGCATGTTTGGCCTTCAAGTGTGTGTGTTTTTTTAATTTTTTTTCTTATAATTGATGTCCACTTTCATACCATTGTAGACTGAAAAGATGCTTGATACAATTTGTCTTATTATATTTGTTGATAATTGTCCTAATATGTGATCTCTTTTAGAGAATATTCCTTGTGCACTTGGGAAAAATGTATATTCTGCTGCTTTTGGATAAAATGTTCTGTATATATCAGTTAGGTGATGAATGACACATTAGATCAGATGGACTTGTTTCCTTGCTTATTTTCTATTTGGATGATATATCTATTGATGGAAGTGGTGTGTTAAAGTCTCCTACTATTATTATGTTGTTGTCAGTTTCTTCTTTTAGCTCTGTTAGGAGCACCTAAATATATAAATCTAATATGATGTTGGCTACATAGATATTTAAAAGTTGTTACATCCTCCTGTTGGACTGATCTCTTTATCATTATGTAATGTCCTTCTTTTTCTCTTGTTAATTTCCTTGTTCTGAAGCCTATTGTCTGATATAAGTATTGCAACTCCTGTTTTTTTTTCATCCCTATTTGCATGGTATAGCCTTTTCATTTCTTCAGTTTCAGTCTGTGTTTGAGTCTCTTGTAGGCAGCAAACAGGGTGACTAAACAGATAAAAAAACAAGACATGTATATGTCTTTTGATTGGAGCATTTAGTCCTTTTACAGTTAAAGTAATTATCACAATGTATGTACTTATTGCCATTTTTTTTCCTGGTTGTTTTATTGTTCTTCTCTGATCCATTCTTCCTCTCTTTTGTTTTATGACTTTCTTTAGTGTTGTAGTTGGGTTCCCTTCTTTTTGTGTGTGTATCTATTATTAGTTTGGTTTGTGGTTACGGGGGGGTCTTATATGACTTCATATGAATATAAAAATCTATAGTAAGTTGATTTTCACTTAATTTTGAATGCATTCTAACAACACACTTCTTACTCCCCCGTCTCCATGTTTTATGTATATAATATCTTCCTTCCCACCTTTTTATTGAGTCCCATAACTAATTTTTTAGATGTAATTGCTTTTGCTACTTTTATCTTTTTGAATTTCCTACTAGTTTTCAAGTAACTGAGCTACCTCTGCTACATGTTTACTTTACCAGTGAAAAATTTTTCCTTTCTTAAATTTCTTGCTTATATTTCAGGTCTTTAATTTTCCTCTTAAAGATGTTCCTTTAATATTTCTTGTAAGGCTGGTTTAATAGTGGTGAACTCTTTTAACTTTTTATCTGTGAAGATCTTTATCTCTCCTTCAATTCTAAATTATAACATTGCCAGGTAGAGTATTCTTTGCTGGAGGTTTTTTAGTTCAGTACTTGAATATTATCATTCCATCCCTTTCTGGCCATTAGAGTTTCTACTGAAAAATCAGCTGATAGCCTTATGGGGTTTCCTTTGTGCTGCTTTCAGAGTCTGTTCTTTTCTCTAATCTTTGACATTTTAATTATTATGTGTTTTGGTTTCATCTTATTTGGGGCTCTCTGTGCTTCGTGGACCTGGATATCTATTTCCGTAGGTCAGAGTTTTCCACCCATTTCTCTCTCACCTCCTTCTGAAATGCCTATAATGGAAGGACATTTGATGTTGTCCCAGGGGTCCCATAACTATGCTCATTTTCTTTCTGATGTTCAACATGAGAGCTTTCCATTACCCTGTCTTCCATTTCACTGATCCATTTTTCTGCATTCTTAATCTGCTGTTGATATCTTCTAGTGTTTTTTTCTTCATATTTTCTATCTCTTCATAGAGGTTCTCACTGAGTTCATCTAGTCAAGTCAGTGAGCATCTTTATAACAACTCTTTGTCAGGTAGGTTGCTTAGCTCTGTTTCATTTAGTTCTTTATATGAAATTTTGTCATGTTCTCTTTTTTCATATATATTTCTGTGTTTCTTTCTATAGGTTAGGCAGAAGGGATACTCCTCCCACTCTTGAAGGTGTGGCCTTGTGTAGGAACATTCCCTTGGTAGACTGCATGCACCATGGTATCCCAATGCTGGGGCTCCCAGAGCATGGTCCCAAGGTCTTCTGTGTGGTTGCCAGCCAGGGCCTCTCTGGCAGGGTAACTGGGCACAAGGACATGCTCTGAAGACCTCCCAGATAGGCACTGGGCATGGGCAGGGTGAAACCACGTGAGTGTCATGCTAGTACCACCTTTGTGGGACTGCTGAATCTCATGTACTTGGCTGTGAGCTGGTGTGTCCATCCTGACCCTTTCCATACTATCCATGCAAACAATGTCTTTCACCCTGCTCCGTTCCATACTAGCAGTGTCTGGAGGGAATGCAAACAATGGCGAAGTGTACCAGCAGTTCCTCTGCCATTTGGCTATCAGGTTTAAAAACTCCAACTAGCAGCTTTTTTTTCTATGCACCAGTACAGGCAAGTCTCCACTCAGAGCAATTCATACTGAGGAAGAACATAAGCTTGTGTATAGGTATAGGTATATTTTTGGCATGTACGTGGAAGTGGCTAGGCTCCAGCTCTTTTCTATGCTGCCATCTTGGACGTGTCTCTTCAAAATTTAAAATTATACAATTCATTGGTTTTCAGTCAGTGAAATTTTGTTCAACGTTATAACTATTATTACTAGATGGTACTGCATGTGATTTTCAAATTCTGTAGCTGTTTTAATAGGCAATTTAAAAATCTGGAAAACAAGAAAGAACTCCAAATAGTCAAAACAGATCTCATGAAGCCCATTGCCTAAACTACAATATATGTACTTTATGCATGTAGAACTTACTTTTCTTATACTAAGATTGGGAAGTTTCCAAGTTTGTTTCTTCTGATCACTGCAGAAAATGTTAATGGTAGTTATTAGCAATAACAAGTAGAAGCCCAAGTGAGATTAGAAAAAATTGTGGAAGTAAGAAAAAAAATCACAACAGTTTATGCTACTGTTCATTAAGCCCTAAGCATATGATTATATTCAAACATATTTATTCCCATAGTTGCTACCCTGTTAAATACAATCCCAAACCTCATATACACCAACAAATTGGACAACCTAGAGGAAAGATAGGAATATATTTCTAGAAACGTATCCAAGACAGAATCATGAATAAAAATCTGAATGGAATGACATTAATAAGGAGATAGAAACTGTATTCAATAACCTTCTAAAAGTCTAGGACCAGTTGGCTTCACTGGTGAATACTACCAGAGTTAACAACAGTCTTTCTTAAACTCTTCCAAATTCATTTTATGAGGCTAGCATTACCCTGACACCAAACCAGACAAGGATATTACAGGAAAAGAAAGTTATAGGCTGATATTCCTGATGAATATATTGGCAAAAATCTCAACAAAGTATTAGCAAACTAAATTAACATATTTTTCTTGTTGCTCATGAATCATACAAAATAGACCATATCCTGAGCCAAAAAAAAACCTCTAAAAGAATTGAAACCACAGAGTATGTTCTCTATATTTAATGGAATTAAACTAGAAACCTAATAGAGAAAAATGATCTAAATATAATTGAAAAATCTTCACATGGAAACATAAATAGTACTCTTTTAAATAATCCATGGGTCAATAAAAATGAAAATATGAGGGAGTGAATTTTGGGGATACAGCTAACAAAATTCCAAGAGGCAAATCTACAGCATTAAGTTTTTAGAAGGCTCAATAATCTAAATTCTTACCTCAAGAAACTAGAAAAAGGGGGGCAAAATAAACCCAAAGTAAGCTGAAGGAAGGAAATAATAAAAAGAGTGAAAATCAATAAAATTGAAACAGAAAACTGTAAAGAAACACAAGGCTGGTTCTTTGAAAAGAAATAAAATCTTCTAGCAAGACTGATCAAACAAACAAAAAAACCCAGAAGACTCACTCTACTAGTATCCACCATGGAGAAGGGAATCTTTCTACGTACCCTTTAGACATCAAAAGGATGAAGATAATAAAATAATACTACAAATAACTCTTTAAACCTATATTTGACAACTAGATGACATGGATCAACTTGGAAAAAGTACAAACTACCAAAACTCATCCAATTTGAAATAGATAATCTGAATACTCTTACAATATTAAATTCCTAATTTGAAAACTTCATGCTCAGATGGCTACACTGGAGAACTACATCAAACTTTAAAAGAATTAACACCAATTCTATACAATCTCTTCTAGAAAATAGAGAAGAGAGCAGTTTCCAACTTGTTTTATGAAGCAAGTATTACCTTGATACCAAGCCAGGAAAACAATACAGAAAGAAAACCACATATACATAAGTGAAAAACATCCTTAACAAAATATTAGCAAATGGATTCAAAATATACTTTTCAAAATTATACACTGTGATCAAGTAGTGTATAGAGGCATAACAGATTCACTATTTCAAACTCAATGTAATCCACAAATTAGGAGACTAGAGACAAATCACATGATCCTATCGATGCAGAGAAAGCATAAAACAAAATTCAACACTTATTCATGATAAAACTCAGGAAAGTAGGCTAAAAGAAGGAATTCTCCAATATGTTAAAGAACATATACAAAATACCTATAATAAGCATCACAATTAATGATGAAGGACTGAAGATTTTCTCCCTAGATTGAGAACAAGGCAAAGATATCCCTCTTGAGAGAATGAAAATCTGGAAGGGAGAAAAAGATTTCAGAATAGGAAGGCAAGGAGGAAACCTCAGACACACACACACACACAGCAAGGAAGCAACTACAGCAAATACAACCCTGAAAATGACCTGAAGATTGTAGAACAGATCACCACACCTGATGAAGAAGAGAACAACACATAAAGAGTAAAGTAGCAGAATCCAAGCCCTTCCGCCATCCAGTCCTCAAGCAGGAGAAAGAGGAACAGAGCAGGGAGGGGATAAGTGCTCAGGAACTCTACACACCTGGCCCTGGTGATCAGCTCCAGGAACATGAGTCTACATTGCAGTGGGCTTTGGAGATTAATGAGGCTGGACAACAGGGAGAGTTGGAGCTTTTGGGGAGGCAGACACTCCTACTGCTTGTGGAAGACAGGCATGGTCTACTGGTCACACTGAGACCCAGAACAGGGGTGGCAGTCTGAAAGATTTACCAGCAGTGGAAAAGGTGCCAGAGGGGTGAGGATTGGACAGACCTCACTCTGCAGGAGTAAGAGCAGGTGGAGGATGCTTTCCCAACCTCCACCAGCACAACTGCTCAGGCACTCATGGGAGCCCAAAATGCTGCATCCTCCTTGCTGGCAGCTGAGGTCAGAAGCTTCAGACTGTGCTGCCTGGCAGAAAGAGGAATTCATTCCCAGCTTTCTTGGCCCTCTTTCAACCCAACTAGGGAGGTGCCTGTGGGAGCCAGCTCCAAGCACTCCTTCCTCCTCAGGGTCATCCAGTGCCACATGCCTGTCCTGTCCACGATTCCAGCCAAAGCACTGATTCCTGGCTCACAAAGTGCAGGCTGAGATGAGCGGCCATCTACAGCAGACTTAGAGAGAACAATGATGACAGCAAGAAAAGCAGCCCTGCCCATAGCCCATTAACAGCAACTTGGGCTCCACTGCAAAGGACAGACAGGCTCTGGAGAGTAAACAGTCTTAAGCTTCTGGGCACCAGAAGAGGTCATCTTCATAAAGCCATTGCTCTCTAGACCAGGAAGCAGAGCAGAGCCATCTAATACAAAGGAAGAAACACAGGAACCCTGACAAAATGAGGAGTCAGAGGACTGTTTTCCAAACAAAACTACAGGATAAGACACCAGAAAAAGGGCTAAATGAAACGGATCACCACTCCTCTTGATAAAGATTTCAAAGTTAACAGTCAGATAAGCTCACTGACCTGCAGAAAAGTATTGAAGTTCTCAGGGAGGACTTTAACAAAGAGACAGAAGAGTTGAAAAAGAGCCACTTAAAGCTGAATAATACAGTAACTGAAATGAAAAATACAATGGAGGGAATGAATAATAGATTGCTGCAAGTAGAGGAGACAGTCAATGAGATGGAAATTAGAGAACAGGAACACTGCAAAGCTGAGGAGCAGAGAAAAAAGAATCTCAAGAAATGAGAGGATGTTAAGAGAGCTGTATGACAACTCTGAATGAAACAATATTCACATAATAGGGGTACCAGAAGAAGAAGACAGAAAGAGGAGGAATGTCTCTTTGAAGAAATAATTGCTGAAAACTTCAATCTGGGGGTGAAAGGAAATAGACACCCAGGTCCTGCAAGTACAGAGAGCCCCTAACAAAAGGAACCCCAGGAAGATGCCAAGACATACAGTAATTAAAATGGTAAAGATTAAGGATCATGAGGGAGTATTAAAATCAGCCAGAGAGGGAAAAAAAGAGAAAACCCATCAGGTAATCAGCAGACTTCTCAGCAGAAACTTTATAGGCCACAAGGGAGTGGCATGAAATATTTAATGTATTGAAGGCCTCTACTCAGCAAGGTTATCATTTAAATTGAAGGAGAGATCAAACATTTCCCAGGTAAATGAAGGCTAAAGGAATTCAACACCACTAAACTGGAATTACAGGTTATGTTAAAGGGACTTCTATAGATGGGAATGTTCCTAAGCCAGAATAATTTTCACCAGTGAAAATAAAAACACAGTAAAGGTAGTAGACCAATTACTTACCAACCAAGTACAAAATTAAAAGTAGTAAAACCAACTATACAAAAAATCAGTCAAGGGATACATAAAAAACGCAGATTATGACATCTAATGCAAAAAGTGTGGAGGAGGAAGAAGAAGAAAGAAGGACTTTTAGATTGTGTTTGAAATAGAGTGATCATCAATTTAATATAGACTGTTATATAGTTAGGAAACTATGTACTTTTTGGTAACCACAAACCTAAGCCTATAATAGATACACACATAAAAAAGAGAAACCTAATCACAACACTAAAGAAACCCATCAGGTAACAAGAGTATAAGAGAGGAAGAAAGGAACAGAGAGAACTACAAAAACAATAAAACAATAAAATGGCAATACATACATGCCTATCAATAATTACCTTAAACGTAAATGGACTGAAAGCACTAATCAAAAAACATAGGTAACAGAATGGATAAACAAATAAGACCCATCTATATGCTGCCTACAAGAAAACTCATTTCAGACCTAAAGACATACACAGAGTGAAAGTGAAGGGATGGAAAAAGATAGTTCATGTAAATAAGGAGAAAAAAGCAGGAGTAGCAGTATGTATATATCAGAAAAAACAGACTTCAAAACAAAGAAAGCAACAAGAGACAAAGGACATTACATAATGATAAAGGGATCAGTCCAACAAAAGGATATAACCATTATATATATCTATGCACCCAACATAGGAGCACCTAAATATGAAAACAAATACAGAATTAAAGGGGGAAATAGACTATGACTCATTTATATGAGGGGACTTTAACACACCACTTACATCAATGGACACATCAGAAAATAGACACAAAGAAGCAGAGACTCTGAGCAACACATTAGATCAGATGGACTTAACAGATATTTACAGAACATTCCATCCAAAAGCAGCAGGATACACATTTTTCTCAAGTGTACATGGAATGTCCTCCAGAATAGATCACATGCTAGGCAAAAAGAGCATCAATAAATTTAAAAAGATTGAAATTGTATCAAGTAACTTCTCAGACCACAGTGGTATGAAACTAGAAGTAAATTACACAAAGAAAACAAAAAGCCTACGAACACATGGAGACTGAACAACATGCTTCTGAATAATCAATGGATCAATGAACAAATCAAAACAGAAATCAAACAATACACAGAGATAAATGACAAAAAAAATACAACAGCCCAAAATTTGTGGGATGATGTAAAAGAGGTTTTAAAATGGAAGTACACAGCAATATAGGCTTACCTCAAGAAACAAGAACAATCCCAAATACTCCAAAATCACAAAGAAACTAGAAAAAGAAGAACAATTGAAACCAAAGTTAGTAGGAGGAACATAATAAAGATCAAAGCAGGGATAAATAGAACAGAGAAGAATAAATCAATGAAAACAAGAGCTGTTTCTTTGAGAAGATAAACAAAAAAGACAAACTCCTTACCAGATTTATCACAAAGAAGAGAGGACACAAATAAAATCAGAAATGAAAAAGAAATAGTCACAACTGATACCACAGAAATACAATTATTAGAGAACTCTATGAAAAATTATATGCCAATAAATTGGACAACCTATAAGAAATAGGCTACTTCCTAGAAAAATACAACCTTCCAAGATTGACCCAGGAAGAAACAGCAAATCTGAACAGATCTATTACCAGTAATGAAACTGAATTGGTAATCAAAAAACTTTCAATAACAAAAGTCCATTACCAGATGGCTTCACAGCTGAGTTCTACCCAACATTTAAAGAGCTAATACCCATCCTTCTTAAAGTATTCCAAAAAGTAGAAGGAGAGGGAATACTTCTAAACTCATTCTATGAGGCCAGTATCACTCTATTATCAAAAGCAGAGATGCAACAGAAAAAGAAAATTATAGACCAATATCCCTGATGAACATTGATACAAAAAATCCTCAACAAAATATGAGCAAACCAAATTCAAATATACATCAAAAGGATCATACAACCCAAGTGGGATTCATTCCAGGGATACAAAAAGGGTACAATATTTGTAATTCAATCAGTGTGATACACTACATTAATTAAAAGCAGGATAAAAACCATATTATCACCTCAATAGATAGCTAAAAAAGCATTTAACAAAATTCAACATCCATTCATGATAAAAACTCTCAACAAAATGGGTAAAGAGGGTACATACCTCAACAGAATAAAGGCCATATATAACAAACCCACACCTAAAATCATACTCAATGTTGAAAAGCTGAAAGCTTTTCTTCTAAGATCATGAACGAGATAAGGATATCCACTCTCACCACTTTTATTTAACATGGTACTGGAGGTTCTAGCCATAGAAATCAGACAAGATAAAGATATGAAAGTCATCCAAATTGCTAAGGAAGAAGTAAAACAGGCACTATTTGCAGATGATATGATATTATACATAGAAAGCCCTAAAAATTCCACCAAAAAACTATCAGAACCAATAACTGGATTTAGCAAAGTTGCAGGATACAAAAGTAATACACAGAAATCTGTTCCATTCCTATACAGTAACAATCAACTAGCAGAGAAATCAGGAAAACAATTCAATTTACAATTGCATCAAAAAAGTAAAATAAAATATTCCAGGAAAAAACTTAACCATGAGGTGAAACGTGAACTCTGAAAACTGTTAAGACATTCATGAGAGAAATTAAAGACACAAATAAATGGATATTTATCCCATGCTAATGGGTAGGAAGAATTAATATTGTCAAATGGCATTCTTGCCCAAAGCAACTTACAGATTCAGTGCAATCCCTATCAAAATACCAATGTCATTTTTCAACGAACTAGAGCAAATAATCCTAAAATTCATAATTAACCACCAAAGAACACAAATAGACAAAGCAATCCTGAGAAAGAACAAAGCTGGGAGTATCATGTTCCCTGACTTCAAGTTATACTACAAATCTATAGTAGTCAAAACAGTATGGTTCTGGGACAACAAGAGATCCATAGATCAATGGAACAGAGAAGAGTGCAGATGTAAACCCATGCATATATATACAGTCAATTAATATACTATAAAAGAGCCATGAGTATTAAATGGGGAAAAGACAGTATCTTCTTAACTAGTGTTGGGAAAACTGCACAACTACATGCAAGAGATTGAAACTGGATTACTGTCTAACTCCATACACAGAAGTAAACTTGAAATGGATTAAAAACCTATATGTAAGACATGAAACCATAAAGCAACCTAAGTGTCCATCAGTAGATGAATGGATAAAGAAGATGTGGTATATATACACAATGGAATATTATTCAGCCCTAAGAAAGAAAGAAATCCTGCCATTTGCAACATTATGGATATAGACATAATATGCTAAGTGAAATAAGCCAGGTGGAGAAAGACAATTACCATAACATTTCACTTATTTGTGGAATCTAAAAACAAAACAAAACAAAATAGCAATAGACTCATAGACATTGACAGGTGACTGTTGGCTTCCATGGGGGAGGGAGATAAAGGGGCACAAAAATTCTCATGTAAGTTGATCACAGGGATGGTAGTACAGCATGGAGAATATCACCAATGATTCTGTAACATCTTCCTATGTTGACAGATAGTGATGGCACTAGTTGGGGTGAGGATTTCATAATGTGCATAAACATAGGGGTGCATATATCTTTTCAAATGTGGGTATCTTTTGAACCTCTGTGTTGTATACTTGATGCCAATTTATCAAATATACTTGAATAAAAAAAGAATGAACAGCAAGCTATAGATTGGGAGAAAAAATATGCAAACCATATATCTGACAAAGTGCTCATATCTAGTATATATATATGGAAATCTCAAAATTCAAAAATAGAAAACAAAAGAAACAAACCAGGTACAAAATTGGCAAAAGACATGAAGAGGCTTTTTGCTGAAGAGGATACAGGATGGCAGATAAGTATGTGAAAAAATGTTCAACATCAGGAGCTTTTAGGGAAATGCAAACTAAGATCGTAATGAGATATTACCAAATACCTACTAGAACAGCTAAAAAAGAAAAAGAACTGTGATAATACCAAATGGCAAGTGTGCAGATAAACTGGATCTCTCATACATTGCTCATGGAATATAAGGTGGTACTACCACTCTGGAAAATAGTATGGCAATTTTTTTATAAAACAGTCATAATGAAAAAGTTTGAAATAACAAGAGAATTATCAAAATGTGAAAGTCAGTAAAATGAGGTATGCCTGTATGTGATAATTACGTAAAATGTAATTGAGGAAAACTGGGTGAAGGCTACAAAGAACCTCTCTATATACCTTCATAATTTGTATTTTTATAATTATACTTAAAAACCAATTCCCCCTTTTTAACTATGCTGACAAAGGCAGTTCAATGTACAACTTTAGAATAGTATTTTAAAATATTTTCCAGCTTTTCTAGTTCAATTTTGGAAAAGTAATTTATTTTCGTGACCTTATTTGTGGAGCCTATATTAAGTGTCTTCTTTATGTCTTTTTATTTGGAAAGTGGTTTAAATTTTAGTCTTTTATTCCATTTCTTACATTATCCTCTCAACTGTTTTATTTTTTGAATCTATGGTATTAAAATCAAAACTGATAGAAACACTAATTTTGCATCTGTTTGGAAATTAAAAGATAAAACATGCCCAAATGGTTATCTCCCTTCTAAATATACACTAAAGGAAGAATATACCAAAAGAGTAATGGGCAACATTCCAAAGAAGTACTGTGACAATTCACAGTAAAACAGTACCCTTGGGCATATGTAGCAGACACATTCTATTTCAGCCATATGCACTGCAGCTCACATAGGCTCAATGTGAGTAACCAGTGTCCTAGTATATCTAGTCATTTCCTGATGACATATGCCATATTCCCCCATTCTCTTTCTGAGGCAAAGGTAGAGAGATCAGGAAGAAGTAATTTTTTTTACCTTGCTCTAATAATACAATAATAATGCCTTAAGCATTATTAAACTATATTATGGGAGCATACTCTTAAAAATTAATATATACCAAAAAACACAATGCTGTGGGCCTTAGTTTTCCTATCTATCAAAGGAGGTAGGGGGAATATTAGTATCCTTTACGATAATTATGCTTTTTTCTCTATTTTTCATACCAGAGTAGGAATTTTTTAAAATAAAAAATGGACATTTCAGCATAACTTCTCAAAGGAAAATTGTATTTCATTTAAAAACTGTACATTATTTCTGTCATAAAGCAAGTAAAATATCCACTAAAATGTTTCTTATTGGTAGTTTTGGTGAAATTCTGGTAACTATGTGATAGATGACCCCCACTGTGACTGCATTAGTGAGTTTGTTAGGCAAGTACAAGCTGTTCAAATTTGGCTATTAATAAAAGTCTAGAATAAAGGAATTTCCACTATGCATCTTTGTCTTTATATGGCATTTTGGAAAACATGCTCTTTTCTAAGGAAAAAAAATCGATTTTAGTATTATTAAAACAACCCAAAATGTTATAAAAGAGATGTAAAGGGACTTGAAAACTGAGAGGATATGAAAGTGTTGAGTTGTTGCATCTTAAAAATTTTTTATCTTCTAGTTTCAGACTTTTTCTATGTAAAAATACTTATTTGTTAATAATATCATATTGAAAACTGTAGCAACACTTGCTTTCAAACACCCTGAACTATTTCCACATTCTACTAGCACTCTTTCTAACATCCATATAGGCAAGTATTTAAAGTGAGTTAAAATATTTTAATCTGTAACAATGCAATTCAGAAAACCCTTTCTTCAGTGAGAAAGTAGGAAAGCCTGAATTATGAACTCACTTAAGAATTTTTTTTTTAAAGCTCCTGGAAAATGGCAGACTATACTAATCTAATTTTGCTATTTCCCAAAACTGCAATGAAGAGAAAGAGAAGGGAAAGGTGTCTCACTGACAAATCTAAGAAAGGACCTAGCATAAGGAAGGTTGAGAACCAAATCAAATTATGAAAACCCAAAGGATCAGTCGGACTTAGTTTGAACTTTTCAACAGCACAGCATATGAAGCAAGAAAACAATAGAACAATGCCTTCAAACTTTGTAAGAAAAATAATTTGCCTACTAGAATTCTCAAAATATAAGGGAGACACCTCAAAATGGCAGTAATAGTTAACTATGAAATCAAAATATAAGGGAGACACCTCTAAAGAAATGGCAGGGTAGAATGGGGGAATAAAAAGGACAATAGGGGGAAAGCTCTTTAAGAAGCAGTTTGATCCCCATTCTACCTAGTGACTGACCTTGTCCACCCCAGCAGGAGGCTGGAGGTTTATTCTCTGGAGAGGGGAAAAAGAGAGATACCCCAGGGTGAGTACCATGTCATAAATGGGGGATTAAGTGATGGCATGCAACTAAATGGGAAATGCTCAGATCCCTGGTATTCTTTCCCTACTTGGCTCCCAGAACACTGCAGTCAGGGCATAACTTCCAGGCAAGAGATTTCAAAAATAATCAGACTAGCAGAAAAGACTTCTAATGTCTACAAAGGTATTAACATCTTGGGCTTCTCAACACATGCTCACCATCCAACCCTCAATGACTCTATGTGAAGCTATTAAGTCCTGAGTTTCTCAGAATTCACTCCAACTCTGCCCATTAACTTCCCTAGAATGGGGCTCTCGTAAACTCCATAGGCAGACAGAAACTAGACTATTACTGTTCTTCTTCTCTTTTCCGAAGATCCTTCATGTAACTGTAGTAATATTATCTTTTCTTTACAGAGCTAGGTTTCTGAGTGCTATTCAGATTTTCAAAACTAGACAATATGCTGTGTAGAGATACTCATATAGGAGAGTTCATAAAACATTCTCTGATACTCTGATAATATGGCTAGGATAATGGAGAATCTAAGTCTTTGTTGATTATCATTTGTCTGTAGAAATTATCTGAACAGTCACAAATGCATTGCACAATTTAGTCAAAATAACTCAACGTTCATGTATGAATAGAATTCATGAGCATTGTCAATGGCAGGTGGGTTTCCCTAAAAAAGGAATTCCTAGTTTTCTCACATAAGATTTATGGTTTCCTATATATTTAGACATATTTAAATGTATTTAGTACTGGTATAATTGTTTTTGTTTAATGAAGAACTAAGAGAATTAAAGAATATATCCATTTTATGTTGTCTGTACAGATAATTGGTTTGTTGAGCCACTCCTCATTTTTTCTTATGCTTTATAGGTTAGAGATGCTATTCTTAACCTTTTTTGATAGTCCTTTTACTCTTTTTAAAAGAAATACTTACATGACAATCAATTTTACTTTGCTGAAACCAAACTCATAGAAAATGAACATGTATATACACGCATACATAATTTTAATAAGACAATATAATGTTATCTTTAATACAGAAAATAAATGGACAGTAAGTTATAATTTTTTAAATGTATATCTTTATGATACTAACATATAAAGGCATAGTGAGATATTAGAAGTTCCTTATACCTGCATGTAGAATCACTGTACTTGTAACAGTTATAAATGCAGGCTGATATAGCTATGTTGTATTGCTGATTCAAATTCAAATAGCTTTGTCTCTAGGCAGGGCCTTAAGCATAGTTTACAAACCATGTAGCTGGTATGCCATCTGCTGTATTCTAGAATTCTGACCAAATGTGCTGCCTCCTCTGAGGTCTTCTCAGACCAGGAGACAAAGGAGTTACCTCGTTAGAACTACAAGTGGAAGACTTGGTACAGAGCAGGGAAACAATGTAGCTGTTACACAGCCAGACACTTTTGTTCCCTCATTCTTGATCTATAGTACATGAGATATTCAGTTTACCAATGACTTTTTTTTAAAAAGGGCAGGGAACTTCTATTGTGCCAATACCCTATAGCTGTGATGGTCAGTTTTTTAAAGTAGCTGGATATATAGGGTAGAATTATAAGTGAAAAGCCTTCCAGGCTCACTTAAGCTAAAAGTAAACAGGATTTTCTTGGGCCCATGCAGTGCTTCAGCCAAATTCCAAAAGTTGACCTTCTATATTAGGCTATCTATATAATCTATAAAACCTATATAATCATATATATGGATAAAATTTTATTTTTATCCTTGCCTTTCAACTTTATAGGAGTCTGTCCCCAGGCAAAGCTGAATTGCCTGCAAGAATACCACTACTCGCCTAACTCCTAAGAATGAATCTTTGAGAGCCTGGAGGTGACTTTCCTAAGCAATTTCTATCCACCTATGGAAAAGGATCTAACCTAGAGTTGGACAACCCATGCCCCTTCATCAAAGATATTTAAACTTTACTGGGATTCACAGGTTATTTCATCCTCCATTTTTCTAACCTCATTGCCCTGCTTAATGAACCATCTCAAAAGACTAAGGCTTTGCCTGAGTTCTGATTCAGAAATTCTCCACATAGTTTTAACTAACTGAGACAATTAGAAGTAAATAACAAGCAGACACCTAAACATAGCTATGCCTAACCTAATTAACAACGTTTTAGAAACAAGCCCTGAAAGATAAGGCATATTTGACCAGGAACTGGGGAAGTCACCTGCCAATAAGCCTGTTTCTGTATATCAAAAAGAAAAGCTGAAATATAAGTCCTGCACTGAAGGGTTACTATGGCTAGGAAATAATAATTTATTACATTCATTTATAAACTATAACTGCATAGTAATTTTGACTTCCGCACCTGCTTTTTCTCTTCACCACTGTAAGTTCACAAACCCACCCCCGATCGCTAGTTAGGAAGGACTTCAGACTAAGAAACCTAAGAAGACTTAGGAGAAACCTTCTAATGTGCCAAGCAATAGACAACAGTCATCAAAAGATACTATCAGGATTGGAGACACCATTTTCCTCCAGGACACATCCATACTATCCATTTTAGCTAAAAAGTTCCTACAGCCTTTCGGAATCACAGTTGTATCAACTGCCTCACATTAGCTTAGAGCTGTTACATGTTCAGTCAGATTCATCAACTCTTCGCCTGTTCCCCACATTTCTCAAGTTACTTTCTCACCCGGAGCTCCAATCACAGAAGGTATGCAAGAAGTAACAAACTCCCAACAACCTCATGTCCAGCTTTGAAATCTGCTATAAGAGGAGCCAATTTTCTAAAACCAGAAAGTGCTAAAACACATGTAGAACTTTTATTGGCTTAAACCCTGCATCTACCACTCAAATCTACGCCTTTGAGTTAAAACTATGTACCAGATTACCACACAAAAGATAGAATATGGACAGGTAATACATAAATAAACAGAAAAAATTAAGGAAGTCACGTTTAGGGCAGCAGAGGGAGGGGATTTTTCAGTATAGCTATAGCCATAGGCTTTTTGTTGCTCTTACTTTGTTTGTACTATACCTTAATTTGCATAAGATATGCATTGAACCACTGAAGATAAAATACATATCTATTTAAGTCATTCATATTAACATTTTCTAGATGTGTAAAAGTTACTATATAGAAAATATTGGAAACAAGACAGAAAAAGTAATTTTGTTAAATTATAATTTTCATCATCATAATACATTATTTATCAATTGCAAAGAAATTCTACTCTTCTAGATGGAATAGAAGTCTCTGCTCGACGACTTCAATTTTAATCTGGGGTTGTCAAACACTGATATCATTGCATGGCCTTTTAAAAGCCTTTGGGTTAAAGAATGATAAAATGTGGTTTTAGTTATTGGCATGCCTGTGCAACAAAGCGTTTGGGAAGTGTGACCGACAGTCCAGGAGTATGTATAAGGGAAAACCTATGCTTATGTCTGCTTCAGTGATTTTATTAGCCACACCTTCTAAATTGTAAACTGTCATTCATGGTAGCATAGTGATGTTTTAAACAAGTCAAGTTATAATACCCCTACTTCTTTTGTCTTAATGCCTAAAGGTAAGTTCAAAAAATGCTCTTATGTTTTGGGTCATAAAAACATCCATCTAGAAAAAAAGTAAATAATAAATCCAAATAACAAAGAGCAATTCACAGATTTATGACACTATACATATATATAAGTTGTATATTTAATCATCACAATTAGCTAATTCAGCTATCATTATAGTTCAGCAACTATTTCATATGAGGACAAAGAAAATAATCTTATTAACTGGTGCAAGTTTTGCAGTATTTTAAAACATACTACTAGCAATGTATGCTATTAATGCTGAAGCTTCACTGGAGGTCTTTGCTATCTTTGTAAAGAACTATGGAAAATCTCTCTTTTAAAGCATGCTGTATTTTATGAAAATTGCTTAATTTTACATTAAAATATTAAACACAGAAACATATATTCACATATTTTTATAACCACTGCACAATTTTGAACTGAAATAATGGATGAAAACAAATATTAGTTTACTGACTTCACACTAATAATACTCTAAATATCCTTTCCTGAATATTAGATAATTTTAATCTTAACTAGTCTTATTAATAATAGTAATATGAACTCATTGAAAAAATTCAAATTGTATAGAAAAGTACAATATACTCAATGAGAATCCCTCAGAATCCCTTCTTTCCCTGACCAAAAACCTTACATGCAACAAAATGACTTTTGTAATCTAAATTTCAATAAGGTAGTAATTCAAATAAAACCACTTTTATTATTTTTACTATGAATTGCCAAATTTTATTCTGGGCAGTGTTCAGACTTTGAAGTAAAGACCTTTCTGTATAATTGCTCAGTAACTTAGTCTTCAGTAGTGACACTTCTAATTTCTCCTATCTGAACTGATATGAAGGATATGTCAATGGATGGAGGCAATCTTAAGAGACATTATTAGCCTTTCTTTATCTGTAGATTCAACTACAGGATTCTTGGGTTTTTATTTTTGAGGAGGACCAAACCACAAAACTAAGTCTCAGGAAGCCTACTTATCTGACAAGTAAGAAAAGATAAACACCTGTAAGTGGATGCTTTAAGCCCAAACTAGTTTTGAAGTAACAAGAAAGGGAAAGCTAGAAGTTCAAATTTCAGTCACTTTTCATCTAAACCCATCAATGTGTGCACTGGGCCATTAATTATGTGGCCTAGCACAAAATGATATGTTAGTCTTCCCTTTTACTCTAGGATGACAGCTGCGAGGTAAGATTTTAGTTAAGGAGAAAGAAAGCTATTTCAAATACTTTGTTAGTCTCAAGAATTTATCTGAGTGATTAATGAACATGATAAACTACTAATGAAGAGAATCAAACCAATTGTTTTGTTGATCACCCTTTTAGAACCAAAACAAAACTGAGCGAGATGAATTATTCTTCTTTGACTTTTCTCCCCCAACCATTAAAAATGTAAAAGTCATTCTTAGCTTATAAATTCCAGAAAAACAGGCAGCAGGCTGGATTTGGCCTAACCATAGTTTGGTGACTCTTGTACTAAAAGATTATTTTGATTCTTGTTTTATAAACTAATTTCTATGCTTCCAAGGAAAACCATGTCACTGAGATTTTTGTTTTAAATCATGTTGAAGTATTTAGTAGATTTTTAAAAGCCTATCTATGATTTACCAGAATAAGTGGAAATAATGCCATTTAAAATATTTCATCTAGATGAAAACACTTCATTGTCTTGAGACTGCATTGTTGTAATAGTTCTTTATAGAGAACATCAGTTTTCAGTATAAAATCTTTGGTTCCATTTATTATGTTTAAAATTTTCCTATGCTAATAAATTTTTAGAAAAATAGCAATTAAGTTTGGTCATTTTCTAAATTACCTATTTTAGATTAGTTTTAAATGTGTGTGTATGTGAATTTTTTTTGAAAATTTAAATTACATCTGTTTTTTGAATAATGAATACATGCATAGTTCAGAATTCAAAGGTATAGTTTCTAATGTAAAGTTCTAATCTCAAACCTGCTCTATAGTATACCCAATATCCTCTTCTGTGGCAAGTAACGTTACCAGTTATATAAATGTAAATGTAACATAAATGCGCATATGTGTATAGTAATTATACAAGTTATATAATTTTTATAGTAAATCATTGTTTTAAAATATATACTTTCTGATAACAGTTATTATATATGTACATTATGTAGAATTCAAACATTGATGAAATGTTTAATTTGGAAAATAAAAGCTCTATATAATCCCACCCACCAGAAAAGGAATCTTAACATTATTACATATTTTTCTAACAAAATATGGTTATTCATTATTTCCTGTTTTACAAATTGCCCTTTTAAAAAAATTTAACAAAATATTTTGGAAAGTTCTATATCAGTATATACAGATTGACACATCTCATTTTTAACAGCTATATTCAATTGTATAGATATAATTTGTTTAATTAGTATCCTATTGCTGGATGTTTGGGTTATTCCCTGTTTTTGTGAAAAATCAGTGCTGCCAGAGGATTCTGAAAAGATGGCATCAGTGTAGTATTTGAATCTCCTTGAAATCCCTTATAAGAACAGAAAGAGCAAGTAGGAGAATGAACCCCAAAACCCACGGGCAATGTCTAAAACAAAAATCTAGTGACAACATATTTTTGTTAATTTCAAAATATAAATGGGTTAGAGACAAATCACTAGCTACAAGACGCACTAAAAAATTACTTCATGGGCTTTCAAAAAGCCCATGGGGAGTGTTGACACAATGTCATTTCTGCCCACTGCTCTGAATGTCAACTGAAGAAATTCAATGAAGCAAAGATAAATGTTGGCAGTAACTATGACTCTCTTAAGGTAGCCAGGTGCTTCATCATTTAATTAGTGGCATGCATGAATGGTTGAATAAGAGTCCCACTGTCCCTACCTACTATCTAGTGAAATCACTGGCAAAGGAACAGGCTTGGTAGAGTCAGCAGCGACAGAAGACCTTGTTGAGCTTGACGCTATACTGGTCAGTGAAGAGAGTTGATAAGTGTACAACTGGGAGGTTCCCAACACCTCCCTACGTTCCTGCATCCCTGCAAAGGGGTGGAATGGGGCAGCCCTGTGGGCCTCCTCTGAAATACCACTACTCTGTTTTTTCACTGACACCAATAGGGGGAGTGGAACAGATGAACTCTAAAGGCTTCTGCTTCTGGCTCCAACACCCAGTCACACAAGCTAGGTACAACCCAGTCCAGGGATAGTGACAGGCAGGGAGTTGAAGTGGTATTGTACACCTGTGAAAAGGTAATGTACAAGTGTCCTAAGGAGGACAGAAACCTCCCATGGATCAGAAAAGCAAAAAAATCTCACCAGTTGTTGATTTTCATTATTAATACAGACTAAAAGTAGGGAGACACACACACACACACAAACCATAAATAATAAAACTCGTGGGAAAAGCAAGGGGAGGGTAAGGGACTTCTTATGGCCCTGAGGGATGGAGAACTCAAGTACTAACTAGAAAATTTTGTAGGGCTATTCTCAGAAAAGCAGCAGAAACTATAGTAGATATTATACGCTACAATTTATGGAAAAAAGAGAACTGTGGGAAGGTATGGAGGTGCCAGAATGTTCTAGATTCAGGGCCCTATGAACACTTAAAACTAATAAAAATACTCTTTCTAGATAAATCCCCAAACTGAGGGGAAACAGCAGGGAGTAGAGCCCAAATTGTGCCTAAAAAGCACAATAGGGCCACAGGAATAAGAAGACTGAAATTAAAGGGAAGAATATAGGTGTTATGGTCTGAATGTTTGTCTCCCCCAAAACTCATACATTGAAATCCCAACCTCTAAAGTGATAGTATTTGGAAGTGGGGACTTTTGAAGGTGATTAGGTCATGAGATGGGCCTTCAAGAATGGGATTAGGCGGGAAGATGGTGGTGTGAGCAGGACGGCAAAAATCTCCTCCCAACACTATATTTATCTACAAAAACACAGCAAATACATCTATTCCTAAAAGAGAGACGAGAATACACAGGAAAGCGCACAGCATGCAGCTACACCCGAGAGGACTCGGCACCCCAAGAGGCGGGTAAGATACGGAGCCGTGACCCGGCGGGACCCGAGCCCTCCCCCACACCAGCGCACCGGCGGGAGGAGAGGATTCAGAGCCGGGAGGGAGTGGAAGTACACCCCGCGAAGTAGCCAGCCCTGGGTGATCTGCGCGGGGAGCGCTGACCCACATTGCGCAGTGCAGCGGAGATTGGAGAGACAGAGGGGCAGGATCTGAGCGGGGAACGCGCCAGGGTGCTTGCAGCCGGCTCCCGGGAAGGAAAAAAAAAAGCGCGCGCTTTCTTCAGCGGTCTTAAAGAGACAGGAGCCCAGCGGAGGAGCCGGATCGCCCCAGCACACTCAGCCCAGCAGGCTGGGAGTCCTGGGGAGTTTCAGACGCCTTAGCTGGTGACTGAGGAAGCGTAGCCATACTTACACTTCTCACTGAGATCAACAGCCTCCTATTCATTCCCACCCCTGCCAGAGCGATAAAGGGCCATGCAGAGCAGCGCAGCCACAGCTGTGGAATAGTGGGGCAATAGTGCCACTTACAGCATTCCCACAGAATCTACGTCTGGTGGGCAGGGTTTTTTTGGGTTTTTTTGTTTTGTTTTTGTTTTTTCTTTTATTTTTTTATTTTTTCTTTCTTTCTTCTTTTTTTCTTTTTTTTTCTTCCCTTTTTAAAGTCTTAAAGAGCCCAGCTGACATATGTAGCAACTACTAGTGACCAATTCTATAGCCATGAAAAGACAGAGGAATATGGTTCAGACCAAAATCAACCAGACAACCCCAGAGAGGGACTCTGAAGGGATGGAAATGCACAGTCTTCCTGAAAAAGAATTCAGAATAAAAGTCATAACCATGCTGATGGACCTACAGAGAAATGTGCAAGAGCTGAGGGAGGAAGTGAGGGAAAGGAGGAAAGACAATGAAGAAATCAGACAAGCAATCGATGGGCTTAACAGCAGAATGGATGAGATGAAAGAGACTGTTAACGGAATAGAAATCAGAGAACAGGAATACAGAGCAGCTGAGGCAAGAGAGATAAAAGGATTTCTAGGAATGAAAGAATATTAAGAGAACTGTGTGACCAATCCAAACGGAAAAATATTCGCATTATAGAAGTACCAGGGGAAGAAAAGAGAGAAAAAGGGATAGAATGTGTCCTTGAAGAAATAATTGCTGAAAACTTTCCCTCGCTGGGGAAGGAAATAGTATCGCAGTCCAACGAAACTCATAGATCTCCCAACACAAGGGACCCAAAGAAGACAACACCAAGACACATAATAACTAAGATGGCAAAAATCAAAGATAAAGAAAGGGTATTAAAGGAAGCTAGAGAGAGAAAAAAGATCACCTTCAAAGGAAAACCCATCAGACTATCATCAGACTTCTCAACAGAAACCTTACAGGCCAGTAGAGAATGGCATGATATATTTAACGTTATGAAACAGAAGGGCCTCGAACCAAGAATATTGTATCCAGCACGATTATCATTTAAATATGATGCAGGGATTAAACAATTTCCAGACAAACGAAAGTTGAGAGAGTTTGCCTCTCATAAACCACCACTACAGGATATCTTAAATGGACTGCTCTAGATGGAAGCACACCTAAGGCTAAAAAGATGTCACAAGAGAAAATAAAATCATAGCAAAGAAAGCAGACCATCCAAATACTAACGAAAGGCAAAGAATAAAACACCTAGTATAGAAAGAATGGAGGAGGAGGAATAAGAAGGGAGAGAAATAAAGAAACATCAGACAGTGTTTACAATAACTTAACAAGAAAGTTAAGTTAGACTGTTAGATAGTAAAGAAGCAACCCTTGAACCCTGGGTAACCACGAATCTAAAGCCAGCAATGGCAATAAGTACATATCTATCAATAATCACCCTAAATGTAAATGGACTGAATGCACCAATCAAAAGACACAGAGTAACAGAATGGATAAAAAAGCAAGACCCATCTATATGCTGCCTTCAAGAAACTCACCTCAAATCCAAAGATATACACAGACTAAAAGTGAAGGGATGGAAAAGATATTTCATGCAAACAACAAAGAGAAAAAAGCAGGTGTTGCAGTACTTGTATCAGACAAAATAGACTTGAAAACGAAGAAAGTAGCAAAAGATAAAGAAGGACATTACATAATGATAAAGGGGTCACTCCAACAAGAAGATATAACCATTATAAATATATATGCACCCAACACAGGAGCGCCAGCATATGTGAGACAAATACAAACAGAATTAAAGGAGGAAATAGACAGCAATGCATTCATCTTAGGAGACTTCAACACACCACTCACTCCAGAGGACAGATCAACCAGACAGAAAATGAGTAAAGACACCGAGGCACTGAACAACACACTAGAACAGATGGACCTAACTGACATCTACAGAACTCTACACCCAAAAGCAACAGGATACACATTCTTCTCAAGTGCACATGGAACATTTTCCAGAATAGACCACATACAAAGCCACAAAAAGAACCTCAGTAATTTCAAAAGTATTGAAATCCTACCAATGAACTTCTCAGATCACCAAGGTATAAAACTAGAAATAAATTTTAGAAAGAAATAAAAAAGGCTCACAAATACATGGAGACTTAACAACACTCTCCTAATTAATCAATGGGTTAACGACCAAATCAAAACAGAAATCAAAGAATATATGGAGACTAATGACAACAACAACACAAAGCCACAACTTCTGTGGGACGCAGCAAAGGCAGTTCTAAGAGGAAAGTATATTGCAATCCAGGCCTATTTAAAGAAGGAAGAACATTCCCAAATGAATAGTCTAAAGACACAATTCCTGAAATTGGAAAAAGAAGAACAAATGAGGCCCAAAGTCACCAGAAGGAGGGACATAATAAAGATTAGAGAATAAATAAAATTGAGAAGAATAAAACAATAGAAAAAAATCAGTGAAACCAAGAGCTGGTTCTTTGAAAAAATAAACAAAATAGATAAACCCCTAGCCAGACTCATTAAGAGAAAAAGAGAATCTACACACATAAGCACAATCAGAAATGAGAAAGGAAAAATCACGACGGACCCCACAGAAATACAAAAATCATAAGAGAATATGATGAGAATCTATATGCTAACAAGCTGGAAAACACAGAAGATATGGACAACTTCTTAGAAAAATACAACCTTCCAAGACTGACCAAGCAAGAAACAGAAAAACTAAACAGACCACTCACCAGTGACGAAATCGAATTGGTAATCAAAAAACTACCCAAGAACAAAACCCCTGGGCCTGATGGATTCACCTCTGAATTCTACCAGACATATAGAGAAGAAATAACACCCATTCTCCTTAAAGTTTCCCAAAAAATAGAAGAGGAGGGAATACTTCCAAACTCATTCTATGAAGCCAGCATCACTCTAATACCAAAACCGGGCAAAGACCTCACCAAAAAGAAAATTACAGACCAATATCCCTGATGAACGTAGATGCAAAAATACTCAACAAAATATTAGCAAACCGAATTCAAAAATACATCAAGAGGATCATACACCATGATCAAGTGGGATTCATCCCAGGGATGCAAGGATGGTACAACATTCGAAAATCCATCAACATCATCCACCACATCAACAAAAAGAAGAACAAAAACCACATGATCATCTCCATAGATGCTGAAAAAGCATTTGACAAAATTCAGCATCCATTCCTGATTAAAACTTTCAACAAAATGGGTATAGACGGCAAGTACCTCAACATCATAGAGGCTATATATGACACACCCACAGCTAACATCATACTTAACGGCGAGACGCTGAAAGCTTTTCATCTAAGATCGGGAACAAGACAGGGATGCCCAATCTTTCCACTGTTATTCAACATAGTACTGGAGGTCCTAGCCACAGCAATCAGACTAAACAAAGACATACAAGGCATCCAGATTGGTAAAGAAGAAGTCAAATTGTCACTATTTGCAGATGACATGATACTGTACATAAAAAACCCTAAAGTTTCCATTCCAAAACTACTAAAGCTAGTATCTGAATTCAGTAAAGTTGCAAGATACAAAATTAACAAACAGAAATCTGTTGCTTTCCTATACACTAATGATAAACTAACAGAAAGAGAAATCAGAAAAACAATTCCATTCACAATTGCATCAAAAAGAATAAAATACCTAGGAATAAACCTAACGAAGGAAGTGAAAGACCTGTACTCTGAAAACTACAAGACACTCCTAAGAGAAATTAAAGAGGACACTAACAAATGGAAATGCATCCCATGCTCTTGGCTAGGAAGAATAAATATTGTCAAAATGGCTATACTACCTGAAGCAATCTACAGATTCAATGCAATCCCTATCAAACTACCAACAGCTTTCTTCAATGAACTGGAAGAAATAATTCTAAAATTCATATGGAACCACAAAAGACCCCGAATAGCCAAATCAATCCTGAGAAGGAGGAATAAAACAGGGGGAATTACACTCCCTGACTTCAAGCTCTACTACAAAGCCACAGTAATCAAGACAATTTGGTATTGGCACAAAAACAGACCCACAGACCAGTGGAACAGAATAGAAAATCCAAACATTAACCCAAACATATACAGTCAATTAATATTTGATAAAAGTGCCTTGGATATACAATGGGTAGATGACAGCCTCTTCAGCAGCTGGTGTTGGAAAAACTGGACAGCTACATGTAAGAGAATGAAACTGGACTACTATCTAGCCCCATACACAAAGGTAAACTCAAGGTGGATCAAAGACCTGACTGTAAGTCATGAAACCATAAAACTCTTAGAAAAAAACATAGGCAAAAATCTCTTGGACATAAACATGAGCGACTTCTTCATGAACATATCTCCCAGGGCAAGGGAAACAAAAGCAAAAATGAACAAGTGGGACTATATCAAGCTGAAAAGCTTCTGTACAGCAAAGGACACTATCAGTAGAACAAAAAGACATCCTACAGTATGGGAGAATATATTCATAAAAAACGTATCTGATAAAGGGTTGACATCCAAAATATATAAAGAACTCATCACCTTAACAAACAGAAAGCAAATAATCCAATTAAGAAATGGGCAGAAGACATGAATAGACAATTCTCCAAAGAAGAAATTCAGATGGCCAACAGGCACATGAAAAGATGCTCCACATCGCTAATCATCAGGGAAATGCAGATTAAAACCACAATGAGATATCACCTCACACCAGTGCGGATGGCCAACATCCAAAACACAAACAACAAATGTTGGTAAGGATGTGGAGAAAAGGGAACCCTCCTACACTGCTGGTGGGACTGCAAATTAGTTCAACCATTGTGGAAAGCAGTATGGAGATTCCTCAAACAACTCAAAATAGAAATACCATTTGACCCAGGAATTCCACTCCTAGGAATTTACCCTAAGAATGCAGCAGCCCAATTTGAAAAGGACAGATGCACCCGTATGTTTAATACAGCACTATTTACAATAGCCAAGGAATGGAAGCAACCTAATTGTCCGTCAGTAGATGAATGGATAAAGAAGATGTGGTACATATACACAATGGAATATTATTCAGCCATAAGAAGAAAACAAATCCTACCATTTGCAACAACATGGATGGAGCTAGAGGGTATTATGCTCAGTGAAATAAGCCAAGCCGAAAAAGACAAGTATCAAATGATTTCACTCATATGTGGAGTATAAGAACAAAGAAAAAAACTGAAGGAACAAAACAGCAGCAGACTCACAGAACCCAAGAACGGACTAATAGTTACCAAAGGGAAAGGGACTGGGGAAAATGGGCGGGAAGGAGGGATAAGAGGGAAAAAGGGGCATTACGATTAGCAGATGTAATGTTAGCGGAGCACGGGGAGGGCAGTACAAGTCAGAGAAGACAAGTAGTGATTCTATAGCATCTCACTACGCTGATGGACAGTGACTGTAATGGGGTTGGTGTGGGGGACCTGATGAAGGGGTAGTTTAATACCCGTAGTATTGCACATATAATTGTAGATTAATGATAATAAATTAAAATATATTAAAAGAATAAAAAAGGAATGGGATTATTACTACTATGTGATAGGTTCCAAAGAGATCCCTCACCCCCTTCAACCACAACAGGACTTACTGAGAGGCTGTCAGTCTGAAACACAGAAGAGGGCCTTCACCAGAATATGGCCATGATGCCACCCTGATCTTGGACTTTCAACCTCCAGAACTGTTAGAAATAAATGCCTGCTGTATATAAGACACCCCATTTGTGATATTTTATTATAGCAGCCTGAATGGGTGAGACAATAGGAGACCCTATTTTTAACGACTTGATGAACAAAACAACAGACTCAGATGCTCTAGCCCTACGAAGATAAAAAAAGTTATATTCGCCTACGTGCCCTCTTAAAAATGTAGAAAAAATTTTTCTCATAAAATGAATAATAGTAAAATATTATGACCAAATCTCATGCAAAGTTACTCTTAAAAAAAAGAATAGGGAACAGAATAATTTCACTACAAACAAATGAAAGCATTCCAGAAAAACATCCCCACAAATAGATGAAAACTAACCCTAATATTTGAAAATAATATTAAATAAATACAATGATATAAGTCATGGAGAAACCCCCAAATCCATGAACATCTACAACAAAATCAGTATTAGAGAAACTCAGAAATGAGTGATTAAAGAAATAAAAGGGGTAAAAAATCACTTAAGAAATGAGGTTAAACTAGAAGGATCACAAGACCAAACATACACAATGGCTTTTGATAACTAGAGAATTTAAAAGAAGAGATACTTGAAAACCAAAAATAAATGAAGGAAACCATCAACAAAATGAATAGGCAACCTACTAAGTGGGAGAAATTATTTGCAAATCATATATGTGATAAGGAGTTAATATCCAAAATATATAAAGAACACATACATATAAAACAAAATTTGATGAAAAACCAGGCAGAGGACCTGAACAGACATTTTTCCAAAGATGACATACATATGCCCTACAGGCTTATTTTTGGTTTTCAAGTGTCAAGAAAGGGTATTATGTAAAAAGGTGCAGATATAAATATAACTACTGTATGAAATAGAAAAACTGGTATGATCCTACTCATATAAAGTATAAAAAGTAGTCAAGCAAAGTGAAAAGATGGTTGTTGGGGGTGAAAGAGACTAGTGTCTAATGGGTAGACAGTTTCCGTTTTGCTGGATGAAAAAGTTCTCAAGATCTGTTGCACAACTACATGAAAATACTTGACACTACAAACGGCATATTTAAAAATGGTTAACATGGTAAATTTTAATTTATGTGATTTTTTGCTACAAAAAAACCCTAAATGATAGTTATAATCTAGAAAATGACATAACATCATACAACTATCAAAAAACGTAGGGAAGGTGAGAAGAGTAGAATGAAAGTAGAGTAAGTACAATGATTGCCTTACAGATACTGGCTGTAAGTAAAAGAGATGTTACTTCAAATCTGACAGTGGAGAAGAATAAAGAGGAAAATGGGCTAGTAGCTAATTCCAGTATTGCTGACAGTAGGAATCAACAGACAATGTTTCCTTAAAAAAGATAAGTGTCAAGAAAGGGTATTATGTAAAAAGGTGCAGATATAAATATAACTACTGTATGAAATACAAAGCTTTCTAAGTATTAACAGTTTGTATGTGTGTGTGTGTATAAAATAAGGCAGATAACATAGGCTCTGTGTATACAGTCGAACACTGACAAATCTGAGGCAAAACATAAAGATTATACCAATAATTGTGAGCTTAGCTCAGTTATAAAAAGAAAAGTTCAGATTAGCCAACAAAGAAAATCCAACAGTATGCTTCATGTGAGATAGATACACACATTCACTCTCTCAGGGAGAGAGAAAGGTTGGGATGGAGGGTGAGGGAGAAGGAGAGATTGACTCAAGAAGATTAAAAATAAAAGGATAAACAAAGATATGGACAAATGCAAATTAAAAGAAATGAGAGATTACACTCTTGATACCTGATAAAGTAGAATTCAGACAAAAAACAGAAACAAAGAACCCTGCATAATGCTAAAAGATGCAATTCACAACCAAGATGTAACAGTCATGGACATGAAAGCAATAGCTTTTATCAAGCAGAAATGATAAGAGATGTGGAGAGATAAGGAGAACTGTACCATCAAAGGAGACTTTAATATGCCTCTCTCAATGTAAGAAAGACCTTGTGGACAAAGAATTAGAGAGGATATAGAAGAACTAAGCAATCTAATCAGTGAGTTACATCTTTTAGATCTGTAATAAACTCTGAACTCTAATAGTGGAGGACATACCTTTTTGTACATGCACACAGAACATTCAAGAAAACTAGCCATATCTTAGTCTCCAAAAAAAATTTCAATAAACCTGTAATTGGAAAGAATAGAAATAATACAGAAAAGTACACTGTGACCATTCTGAAAGCAATAAACTGAGAAATGAATAAGATTAAAAATTAAAAGGCCTCTCACTTGGAAACTTAAAAACACAGCATTGAAAATTCTTAGATTAAGTTAAATTGGAGAATTTCTTGAAAATTAAAATAATGAAAGCTAATATATCAAAATATTTGAGCTATCAGAAGAAAATTTATTAATATTTACTTAAAAATGAAATTCAAAAAATCAGACACAACTTTGAAAGTTAGGAAACAGCAACAAATCAAATCCTCTGACCCTCAAAGACTGCAGAAGGAAAGACTGAATAAAAATGGATACAGATATTAATGCTAGACTTTTTAGCATTTAATTTCTAGAAATTGAAACTAGAACATATAAATAGAACGAATCCAAAATTTGGTCATTGAAAAAAATCATTACTTAAGCTAACCAAGGGAGAAAGGGAGAAAGGAAGAAAGCACAAATATACAAAAGTAGACGTGACAAATATGGAATAATGATCAAAACAAAGAAAATTTAAAGTACTGTGAGGCTTTTTACATAACTATGCAAATAAGTTTGAATACTTACTTAGAATGAGTAATTTCTAAGAAAACTACAATTTACCAGACTTGCATCAAGTCTTAAATGACAAGTTACCTTAGAAGAAAATAGAAAAATTTAAATGCTCCCCCACAATAAATCTCCTGGCTCAAGTAGTTTAATAAGGAGATTCTACCAAACTTGTAAAAATGCTCTAAAGCTCTTCCAGACCATTAAAAAGGAGGAAAATTTAAAAATTCTTATTATGAGGGAAGTAAACTATTAATCTTATACCTATCAAAGACTACACTCCAAAACATTCTCACTTATGAATATCATTGTAATAACTCTTAGTGAAACATTAGCAAATGGAATAAAATACCATCTTTTAAAACACATGACCAAACATGGTTTATTCTCATTCGCAATGAATAGTTTTATATTGGGAAATCCATTAATTCATCATATTAGTAAAGCTAAACAGTAAATCCACATGATCACCTCCATAGATATATAAATAGAAAAGTATTTGTTAAATAATTAAATAAATTTAACACTATGCATATAAAAATACCACCAGATTTCTTTTTCTGAGGTCAACAAGTCTAGAATTATTTTGAAGAGACAAATAAGCAAGAAAATCCAGGAAAAGCCTGCAAATGAGCAATGAGAGGGAACTGCCCCCACAGACATTTAAACACACTACAAAGATTGGTATCCCATGGAACTGAGTAGAAAGTCCCCATGGAAATTTAGTATATGATAAAGGCATTTCAAATCAATGAGGAAAAGATTAACTTTAACCTTTTAATAAGGGGAATCTCTATAACTGAATGATGTTACTAGATTTTTTAAATAATGAAATTAGATTCACTCCTTACACCATAATAAATTTGGAAGGATGATGGATTTAAATGTAAACTATGTAACCACCAGAAGAAAACACGGATGAAGCCCAGTGTAAGCTGTGAACAGGGGAATACATTCCTAAAAATTAGTCATAGGCAAAATGGCTTCCAAAGATGTCCATATCAGAATCCCTAGAACCTATGAATATGCTGTGTAACATGTCAAAAGAGACTTTGTAAATGTAGAGAGACTTTTACAGTTTTAAGAGATTATCCTGATTTATCCAAGTGGGCCCAATATATCAAATGAGCCAGAGAACTTTCTCTGGCTAGAGTAAAAAAGACCTTCAAAACAAAGAAAGGAACAAGAGACAAAGAAGGACATTACATAATGATAAAGTGGTTAGTCTAACGAGGATATAACTATTATAAATATCTATGCACGCAACACAGGATCACCTACATATGTGAAACAAATACTAACAGAATTAAAGGGGGAAATACAATGCAATGCATTCATTTTAGGAGACTTCAACACACTACTCACTCCAAAGGACAGATCAACTAGACAGAAAATAAGTAAAGAGGCAGAGGCACTGAAAAACGTATTAGAACAGACGGACCTAAGGAACATCTACAGACCACTTCACCCAAAAGCAACAGGATACACAGTCTTTTCAAGTGCATATGGAACATTATCAAGAATAGATCATATACTAGGCCACAAAAAGAGCCTCAGTGAATTCAAAAAGATTGAAATTGTACCAACCAGTTTCTTAGATCACAAAGGTATGAAACTAGAAATAAACTACACAAAGAAAACAAAAAAGCCCACAAACACATGGCGGCTTAATAACATGCTCCTAAAAATCAGTGGATCAATGACCAAAAAAAAACAGATCAAGCACTATATGGAGACAAATGACAACAATAATTCAACACCGCAAAATCTGTGGGATGCAGCAAAGGCCGTGCTAAGAGGGAATTATATTGCAAAACAGGACTACCTCAGGAAAGAAGAACAATCCCATAAGAACAGTCTAAACTCACAATTAACAAAATGAGAAAAGGAAGAACCAATGAGGCCCAAAGACAGTAGAAGGAGGGACATGATAAAGATTAGAGCAGAAATAAATAAAATCAAGAAGAATAAAACAATAGAATCAATGAAAAGCAGGAGCTGCTTCCTCGAGAAAATAAACAAAATAGATAAACCACTAGCCAGACTTATCAGGAAAAAAAGAGAGTCTACACACATAAACAGAATCAGAAATGCGAATAAAGTTCACTACGGACACCACAGAAATACAAAAAATTATTAGAGAACACTATGAAAAATTATATGGTAACAAACTGGATAACCTAGAAGAAATGGACAACTTTCTAGAAAAATACAACCTTCCAAGGCTGACCCAGGAAGAAACTGAAAATCTGAATAGACCAATTACCAGCAAGGAAATTGAGTTGGTAATCAAAAAGGTAACTAAGAACAAAACATCTGGACCAGACAGTTTCACTGCTGAATTTTATCAAAGATTTAGTGAAGACCTAATACCCACCCTCCTTAAAGTTTTCCAAAAGTAAAAGAAGAGAGAATACTCCCAAACTCATTCTACAAGGCCAACATCACTCCAATACCAAAACCAGGCAAGGCACCACAAAAAAAGAAAATTACAGACCAATATCCCCAATGAACATAGATGCAAAAATACTCAACAAAATATTACCAAAATGAATTCAAAAATACATCAAAAAGATCATCCATCATGATCAAGTGGGATTCATTCCAGGGATGCAAGGGTGGTAAAACATTTGAAAATCCATCAACATCATCCACCACATGAACAAAAAGAAGGACAAAAACCACATGATCATCTCCATAGATGCTGAAAAAGCATTCGACCAAATTCAACATCGATTCATGATAAAAACTCTCAACAAAATGGGTACAGAGGGCAAGTAGCTCAACATAATAAAGGCCATATATGACAAACCCACAGCTAACGTTACACTTAACAGCGAGAAGCTGAAATCTTTTCCTTTAAGATCGGGAACAAGACAAGGATGCGGACTCTCCCCACTTTTATTCAACATAGTTCTGGAGGTCCTAGCCACAGCAATCAGACAACCCAAAGACATACAAGGCATCCAGACTGGTAAGGAAGAAGTCAAACTGTCCCTGTTTGCAGATGACATGATATTGCACATAAAAAACCCTAAAGAATCCACTCCAAAACTACTAGATCTAATATCTGAATTAGCAACGTTGTGCGATACAAAATTAATACACAGAAATCTGTTGCATTCCTATACACTAATGATGAACTAGCAGAAAGAGAAACCAGGAAAACAATTCCATTCACAAACACATCAAAAAGAATAAATTATCTAGGAATAAACGTAACCAAAGAAATGAAAGACCTATACTCTGAAAACAAGACACTCATGAGATAAATTAAAGAAGATACCAATAAATGAAAACACATCCCATGGTCATGGATAGGAAGAATTAATATTCTCAAAATGGCCATCCTGCCTAAAGCAATCTACAGATTCAATGCAATTCCTATCAAAATACCAACAGCATTCTTCTGTGAACTAGAGAAAATCATTCTAAAATTCATATGGAACCACAAAAAAAGACCCCGAATAGCCAAAGCAATCCTGAGAAGGAAGAATAAAGTGGGGGGAATTACACACCCTGACTTCAAGCTCTACTACAAAGCCACAGTGATTAAGACAATTAGGTACTGGCACAAGAACAGACCAATGGAACAGACGAGAGAGTCCCGATATAAACACCAGCATATATGGTCAATTAATATATGACAAAGGAGCCATGGATATACAATGGGGAAATGACAGTCTCTTCAACAGCTGGTGTTGGCAAAACTGGACAGCTACATGTAAGAGAATGAAACTGGATTATTTTCTAACCCCATACACAAAAGTAAACTCAAAATGGATCAAAGACCTGAATGTAAGTCATGAAACTATAAAACTCTTAGAAAAAAACGTAGGCAAAAATCTCTTGGACATAAACACTAGCAACTTCTTCATGAACATATCTCCCCAGGCAACGGAAACAAAAGCAAAAATGAACAGGTGTGACTATATCAAACTAAAAAGCTTCTGTACAGCAAAGGACACCATCAATAGAACGAAAAGACATCCTACAGTATGGGAGAATATATTCAGAAATGACATATCCGATAAGGGGTTGACATCCAAATTATGTAATGAGCTCACAAACCTCAACAAACAAAAAGGAAATATACCAATTAAAAAATGGGCAGAGGAGCTGAACAGACACTTCTCCAAAGAAGAAATTCAGATGGCCAACAGGAACATGAAAAGATGCTCCACATTCATAATCATCAGAGGAATGCAAATTAAAACCACAATGAGATATCACCTCACACGAGTGAGGATGGCCAACATCCAAAACACAAACAACAACAAATGTTGGCGAGGATGTGGAGAGAAGGGAACCCTCCTACACTGCTGGTGGGACTGCAAATTAGTTCAACCATTGTGGAAAGCAGTATGGAGATTCCTCAAAAAACTAAAAATAGAAATACAATTTGACCCAGGAATTCCACTCCTAGGAATTTACCCTATGAATGCAGGAGCCCAGTTCAAAAAAGATATATGCACCCCTATGTTTATCGCAGCACTATTTAGAATAGCCAAGAAATGGAAGCAACCTAAGTGTCCATCAGTAGATGAATGGATAAAGAAGAGGTGGTACATATACACAATGGAATATTATTCAGCCTGAGAAGAAAACAAATTCTACCATTTGCAACAGCGTGGATGGAGCTAGAGGGTATTATGCTCAGTGAAATAAGCCTGGTGGAGAAAAAACAAGTATCAAATGATTTCACTCATCTGTGGAGTATAAGAACAAAGCAAAAACTGTAGGAACAAAACAGCAGCAAACTCACAGTACCCAAGAATGGACTAACAGTTACCAAAGGTATAGGGATTGGGGAGGATGGGTGGGAAGGGAGGGATAAGGGGGATAAGGGGCATTATGATTAGAGCATATAATATAAGGTGTGGGGACATGGGGAAGGCAGTATAACACAGAGAAGACAAGTAGTGCTTCTATAGCATCTTACTATGCTGATTGACAGTGACTGTAATGGGGTATGTGGTGGGGACTTGATAATAGGGGGAGTCTAGTAACCATAATATTGTTCATGTAACTGTACATTAATGATAGCAAAATAAAAAGACATGGCAGTTAAGGAAGTCAGAAAAATTGTATGAGAGACACTTGACATGTTGCTGGAGGAGGCCTTATTGAAAGCAGAAGAAATACAGGCAACCTTTAAGAGTAAAGACCCTCACAGATAATCAATAAAAAAAAAGGGAGACCTCAGTGCTATAACCTAAAGGAACTGAATTCTGACAACAACCTGAATGAGCTTGGGAGCAGAATATCCTCTACACAACCTACAACAACCCAGCCCAACCAAAAACTTGATTTAAACCCTGTAAAACCCTAAGGAAGGGGCCCCACTGAGCTACACTGTGCCTGGACTTCTGACCCACAGAGCATTTGCCTAATAGATAGGGGTTGATTTAAGCTCCTAAACTTGTGGTAACTGGTTATGGCAGCAATAGAAAATCAAAACACCATGTTTCAAAATCCAGAAGGAAAAGGGAAAAGAATAATAAATGTAATAACCTAAAACTGACTTACAGGCAAACAAAACAAAACACAGTAAGCAGATTTTTAGGATATGAATAGTAGGTAAGAATATTGGCAACTTACATGGATAAAAATTGAATATTTCTAATATGTAAAAAGCTTCTAAAAATAGAGAATTAAAATACCCATAGTCCTAAAGAAAAATGTGCTAAAGATATGAACAGAAACTTCACAGCAAATTAAAAGTACCCTGAGATATTTTCCAGCTGTCAGATTACAAAAGTCTGACAACATATTCTCTTGGCAAGTGTCTTGCCAGTGGGTTCAGCCCTGGGCAAGTTCACTACAGGTTCAATGAAACCAAAAATTGACAGTGGAACGTTCTTGGGGTGAAAGGGTTTATACCCAACTTTATTCCCACGGTGGCAGGTCAATCACTAGAATCCCATGCACTCCGAGTGAGTCTGCATGCAGGAAGCCGGTCTCTGCCTCTGGGCCTCTCTGCCCCTGCAGACGTCTCAGTCTCTCTCCTCGGCGCTGCCACCACTCCAGTCTCTGCTCTCCTGCAGCCGTGCCACTGTGCCACGATGTTGCCCAGAGCACTGGATGGAACTCTTTATATAGAGTCAATAACAACATATTGCCCACACGTGTATAGTGAGCAAGCTGACCAGGGCCAGGCGAGAATCCTGGCCATAGGAACCTTCACTTTATCCACAGCAAGGCTGCAGGGACACATACATTCTCATACTCTGCCAGTGGGAGTGCAAAACAGTATAAAGCCTATATAAGAGAATTTGGCAATATCTAATAAAACTATAAAGTTACCATTTGATCAAGAAATCCTACTTCTACAAATCTAAACCAATGTCACCATGGTCAAAAAGAAAGGGAATAAAATGTGGATAGGTAAAGATATAGACATATATAGAGGTAGCTACAAAGACACACAGACATACAGACACACACACGGAAAGATGAACGCACAAAGCTATTCATTACAACACTATGGTAACAAAAGAAAAATGATACAATTTAAATATCCATTAAAAGGAGACTTGTTGAATACACTGTGGTACATCCACATAATGGAGAACTGTGTAGCTATAGAAAGAATTAAAGAAAAAATATATACATACATATATATACACACACACAGAGTGATCTTCAGGATCTATTGTAAGAAAAAGAACAAGGTGCTCAAACAGTATGATAAATACTTTAAATAGATATCCATTTATCTAAATATATTTGTTTAAATTGTAATCAAAGGATAACCATTAATTTTTATAACAGTTATTAGAGAGAGAGAAGAAACTAGGGAGAAGGGAACAGGTATAAAACTTAGACCTCTTTGCATATGCCTTGCTTTATAGATTGTACTTTAGAACCAAGTAATTTAACATAATTATTAAACAAAATTGGCTTTTTAAAAAGTAATCCTAAAAAACAAGCAGTTGTTGTTGCCATAACACAGAAATTATTCCAAGTGACTTTTAAATACACAGTTTTATATTTATACATCCCAAATAGGTATGCCTTAAGGACAAAAAGAACCTTTCAAAAATATCTTAACCTGTTTATAGTATTCATATCATCAGTGGCAGTGATGTTGGTAATGAAATTCCAAGAGTCACACATGTAGTATAGGATATAACAAATGGACAGTTATGTAAGAATTAGTATTTTCAACATAGGAGAATGCAAATATAAATGTGGTAACTTTGATGAAAAGAAATCACTGTTCCTCTGAATCTGAACTGACAATATAAGTATTAACTAATGATATGGTTTATATTTTTTAAATTAAAAAAATCAAACAAAACAAAATCTTTATCCTAGCTTTATCATTGACAGGTTATAGAAACAATGAACATCCCTAACTCAAAGGGCACTTCCTTGCAGCCAGACTGTGGCCCCTAAATAACATTTTTTTCACTAAAAAGAAGCAGAACTCAGCAAAAAGCCAATTCCTGATTCAGGGTAGGAAATACATAACATGATCCTGGAACATTCCTTCACAGCAAAAGCATGGAAGCTATCAATGATTAGTGGTAGGGTCATGGTGAAAGTAATTAAGAATTCACTTGAAGAGAGTTCCACGGGCTAAAAATGGGGGTCATTCTGAACATCACTAAGGATAATAATTGCAGTGTGTCAAAATGTATCAAATGCTAAAATTTAAAGGACAGATTTAGAATATTATTATTTGGCAAACTCAGAAGAATTAATGAAATAGGCAATGATCATCATTGCCTGCTAACCTTAAAAAAAAAGAACTAGAAATTATGTACTTTTGTATTGAATGACATGTTACCTACGAAGAATCTTAAATCTTCCTCCCAATCAACAAAATCTAGACTGTGGGAAACTCCATGTGTCAAATGACCCAATTTCAAAAAAATGCACAAGAAGGAGAAATAAAGAATCTGTAGGTTAAAAGAAATGTATTATCAAACTCAATTTATGTACCTTATTTGGCTTTCAATTTAAAAACAAAAACTTAAAAAAAAACATACGATAGGCAGATCACCAGGGGAAATAGTGACTGAATATTTGAAGGGGAAGCCCTTATCTTTTAAGAGCTACATTATAAAGTATTTCAAATAAAATTATCTGTTTGGGATTTGCTTCAAAATAATCCAGTGGGCAGGGTGTAGGAGTGGTGTGGGATGTGGAAGAAATAAGATTGACCATAAACTGTTAATTGTTGAAGCTGGACGATGAGCAAGTAGTTGAGTTCTTTATACTCTTCTCTCTGGTTTCAGACATGTCGTAACTCCATAATAAATGTGAGTGTGTGTGTGTGTGTGTGTAAGAACAAGCTGGCATAAATGCCTTTGTGCACATTATGCTGGTATTTATACAGGACAAATTTCAAGATACAGAATTTCTAGGCCGTAAAAGTTATAAGTATTTTTATTTTTGTAGATACTGCCAAATTTCCCTTTAAAAAGTTGATTTATCTACAATGTACAAGTTGCCCATTTCTAAACACCTTCACAATCTGAGACGTTAAATGACCTGCTCAAGATCAGATGCCACAGCTAGAAAAATCATGAAATATACCTGCCTGAGTATGTAGTTTACTCATTTGAACAGTTTTTAAGTTTGCAGTTAAGTTTAAAAAAAAAGATGTAAGCTAAGAGAACTTACTGCTGTTATACATTTGTCTTCTGAAATAAATGGTACTATTTCTCTGGTGATCTTGCACATTATTCTTTAAATCTCTCTATTCTTTTGTTGGCTTTGTGTCTTCAAAGGAGATATTCTTTCCAGCCTAAAATCTCTAAAGGATTTTCAGGGTAAAACACATTTCAAGATAAGCAATACATGGAAGAATGAAAATCTTCTATAATATTGTTTGTTAAACTGACAGCTCTACTTAACAGAAGCCATTAAAATATTTACAAAGTAGCAGCTGCTCTTGTAAAAAAGTACAGCTTTTTGGAGGCATAAAAATAAACAAGTTGATAAGTACAAGATAAGCCATTTGACAGCTTCTTTGTGTACACTGAACAATATGTAGAAAATTCTGATATTTACAGAGCAATTATAATATAAAGCCTTTTAAGTTAAAAGGACACAGACCCAGTAAGAACTGTTTGCAAGAATCCTTCATACTGATCTTTTAAACAATTTAGGAAGCCCCCAAACATAATCCTTTAAGAAGTGTTAGGTTTTTGGTGTTTCATTTCTTAAATAAGCTTTGTTCTTAGAAGATAATTATATATATATATATATGTATACTTCTGTAGGCTGAATTTGGTACATGGACTACCAGTTTAAGATCTTCGTTCTAGGAAAACAAAACAAAATCTTAGGTAATTCCTGCCTCCTGGAAAACACTTAAAGTTACCCAACTCAGTATCTTTTAGCCCAAACCCTTACTCTGTCTGTCATCTGAACACAAAAATATGACTGTAAAGTAATAGATTACTAAGGCTATAATCTCTCCTACCCTATTCTCTGCTGTACCCCCAACAAAATCCTGCCTCTTTGGAGTTTGCTAGATTTTATGCTTTGTTTAATAGGGGGCACCAAAGTACTAGTCATGCCACAACCTTCCTTGGAATTCAGTAAGCTCAGTATTATATTTTTTAAATAAAACCATAATACTATAGCTATAATCTAAGACTACCTGACTTAAAATAGTTAACATAAATAATGTAATGAAGAAGCTATTAAATTAATTTTTTCTAATTATTCTTCCCTTCTGCTGACATTTCCCCCAATGGCAACCATAGTAAAATGCTGTTACTGTAGATCTTCCTTTCATTTTATATTCAGTAAAGCACAATCTAAGCATATTTGTAAGTACAGAGGATCCAAAATAAGCCCTTTAGTATCTTCCAAGAGCTTTTCTTCTCTACTTCTATGTTGTTACTTTTATTTCCTGACACCTGTCCTCACCCTGCTATCAAACTGTAAGCTCATCAAGGACAAACATTATATCTTCTTGATGTTTGGATCTCCCAATCAATAGAGCAATCTGCACAGAGCAGACTCTCAACAAATGTTTGCATATATGAAGTCAAAGATTACTTCCACATTTGAAAATAGAACCACCTGAGAATTCCATTTTATTGGCAGAGATTCATATATGTTCACCTTAGCTTTAGGAATAGCAGTGTAAAAATGGCACATGTATGGTATTCTGGAAAATAAGTTTGCTGACAGAAACACCTGCTACAAACACTTTTCACCCTTAAAATAATACTAACAGATCTCCAAGCAGAATTTATTACTGAGAACTGTTGGGATGACACAATCCATACTGTATTTTGTAACAGACTATGAAAAGAAAATCAATAACAATAGGGATTGGGAAAAGGACTCAAAGTGAGAACAAATATAATCATTTTTGGCCTAGGAAAAAGCATTTAGTCCTTAAGTGCTACAGTTAAAAATATACACATATATATATATATATATATATACAGTAGATAAAGTGACTTCAGCAAGATGGTGGACTAGGAAGCTTGAAGCCCTGGTTCTCCCATGAAGACACAAAATTAACAGCAGTAAATGAAACAAAATACCTTTGTGAAAACCGTAGAAACTAGTTAGGGGACTACAGCATCCAGACCAATGGTGCTTGTTTCTCTTCTAAGCAAGAGAAGGGATGGCCCCTGAAAGAGTAAGAGAGTCCACTGAATTTTGTTTGTCCTACCAAACACTCCTCCCTCCTTCCAGTGGATAGTGATACACAATAGGGAGAATACCACCCAATTCCCAGATCCTCCCCTGGGAAGAAGGAATAGAGTGTAACTTAAGTCTAGTGCTCTGGTTTCTCTGGCAGCTTCACAAGGAACTGACTTCTGTCTTATCTGGCTCAGGGTGCTGACTAGAACAGCAGTGGCATAGTGTGGATATCAGGTTGGAAGCCACTGAAGACAGAAATGAGTACCACTGGTGCAGTGAAACAGCAGAAGCTCTGAAGTTCTGCAGGCAGGAACTAGGTAAAGCAAGACAATAAGGGCAGAGGAATACAACAGAAATAGAAACTCCTGAGAAGAAAGAAAAAATGAAGACAGTCAAAAACATCCATACATACTCAAATAAAAGCACACAGACAACCCCAAAGAAGATACATCCCCAGAAAGGTCTGATAGATCCAAGAACCTCTAGCTAGGGTGACTGGTGAAGGTCTTCTCCTGAATAAAAATAATCCATAAAATCTGAGAAAGATGGCTATTTTTCCAGATGACAAAATCTCAGTGGAAGACCACAGGCATACAAAGAAACAGGGAAACATTACCTAATCAAAGGAACAAA